>JASANC010003772.1:0-27197 GCA_030248135.1 Theristus sp. LFF4_11
AAATGGATGGATGGATGGATGGATGGATTACTTTTTTTTAAAAAAAAATTTAAAAAAATTTTTTTTGACCCTTACATCTCTAGTTGGGGGGAGGGGCGATATAGACAGCTGGAGCAAATTTTCCAGATAGCTGGAAAAATTTTTTTGGGGGGGGAGGGTTGTTAAACAAAAATCAAAATTTAAAAAAGTGATTAAAAAAACAAAAATGCCGATTTTTTTTGATTCAAAAAAATTTCCTCTGATATCATAATATGCTCTGAAAACCTCAATTTTGGCATAATTTTTCGAAAGTGCAACAAAAATATATTGATAAAATGTAAAATTATATTTTTTTTGAAAAAACGGTGCAGTGAACTGTGTCGAACTGAACTGGTGAAGCATCATTTTGCAGAAGCTTTTGTGCTAAGCCTAAGGGTCAAGTGAAATACGATGAAGACAAGGTGACTGCCAAACTAAGTGCATATGCAGACTAACTGACGATGTTGTCGATTTGCAACTGCAAAAGGTAACTGATGAAATGTTATTTTTCGAACGCAATCCGCTACCGGTTTCACGTTGCAGTTCTGCAATCTCGCCCCCCAAATCGGGGTCAGCTACCCGGTCTCCTTGCAACACACCTACACCAGTAGCGAAAGCGGGACCTCGGGTGAGGGGGGGGGGGTGTTTGCCTAATTTTAGAGGGGGGGGGGTCAGGTGCCTTCTCGGTGAGGGGGGGTGCACGGGCAGCAAATTTTCTTGGAGGGGGAGGGTACCAGCAGAAAATTTTGTGGGGGGGGGGGGGTGCACGGGATCGCACGGGTAATACCAAATTTTTGCCTTAAAAACACAGAAATTCTTGTAAAATACCGTAATTTTTGCATTTTTCTTGACCTTTGTGTCTGTCCCTGCATAGATTTTGTTGTTTCTGACCAAACAAGCAGCTTGTTTGCACAAAATATTCTGTATTTTACAAGAATTTCTGTGTTTTTCTAAGGCAAAAATTTGGTATTGCCCGTGCGATCCCGTGCACCCCCCCCCCACGAAATTTTTTCTGCCAGTGCACCCCCCCCCCATAGTTGTTCTAGGGGGGCCTGGGGGGGGGGGGCCGTGGCCCCCCCCCCCAAAAATTTTTCGAATCTATCTCTATCAGACAGTTTTTCGGCTCAGCTATTATCTATCTGAAAATAATTCTTAGCCAGCTATCTATCTGAAAATTTTTGACTTCGAAGACATAAAATGAGTCAATTCTTGACCAAAATTGACTATTTTTGCTCAAGTTTTTGGTAAATTTTGCTAATTTTAGGCAAAATACGCGTTTTTACCTGATTTTTGGTGTATTTTTAGCATTATTTTGCTGTTTTTATAGCTTTTCAGCGTTTTAGCTATCTATCTATCAAATTTCAAATTTTTGACCGCCCCCCCCCAGTGTCACAGGGCCCCCCCCCGCGCCCCCCCCCCAAAATTTTACAGCTATCTATCTATCTGGAAAATTTGCTCCAGCTATCTATATCGCCCCCCCCCAACCCCTCGGCTCTGGAACAACTATGCCCCCCCCCCTCAAGAAAATTTGCTGCCCGTGCAGCCCCTGGGGTCACGCGACACCCACCCCCAAAACCTGACACTGGACCATCCACACCCCCCCCCCCCAGATGGACCTAAGTAACAGTGACACCCCCCAAAAATTTTCTCAAAATTCACCCAAAAATCATAAATTTTTGCTCAAAAATCATGATTTTTTGTCTTTTAAAGTCTATAATATAAGCTAAATATATGATAACTTGACATTCTTTATCGTAATTTCAAAGATTTTGCAGCAAAATTTAGCGTTTTTCCTTCAAAATTTAAGCGAAAAATCTCATGGGTGGTGTGGGGGGTGTGCACCCCCCCAGAAAATTTTCTACAATAGGGCACCCCCCATGGCCCACGCCTGGGGGGGGGGGGGTGTCACTGTACCATGACTGACACCCCCCCCCCACTGAAAAATTTTCGGCACCCCCCCCCCACGTGACGACACCCCCCCCCCCCCTCGTAAATTTGCTTTCGCCTTCGGTACTGCCCCCCCCTCACCGAGAAGGCACCTGACCCCCCCCCCCCTCTAAAATTAGGCAAACACCCCCCCCCCCTCACCCGAGGTCCCGCTTTCGCTACTGCCCCTCGCACTTTCGCTACCGGCATTTTGAAAAAAATTAACTAATTAAAAAAAATTTCATTAAAATTTTTTTAAATTTTTTTTTTAATTAAAAAAATTGGGATTTTTATTTTTTTCGAATCCTACCAGTACCGAAGACGAGGGGGGGTGGGGGTCCCCCAGAGCACCCGAGACCTCCGCGTGGGGGGGGTCACGCGGCCCCCACGGTACCCACCCCCCAAAACCTGACACTGGACCATCCTCTGCCCCCCTCGTAATTTGCTTGACACCCCCCACCCCCCCCCCCCCTAGATGGACCTAAGCAACAGTGACACCCCCCAAAATTTTCTCGCCACCCAAAAATCATGAACTTTTGCTCAAAAATCATGATTTTTTGTCTCTAAAGTCCATAATATAAGCTGAATATAGGATAACTTGACATTCTGCATTGTAATTTCAAAGATTTTGCAGCAAAATTTAACGTTTTTCCTTCAAAATTTGAGCGAAAAATTATCATGGGTGGTGTGGGGGGTGTGCACCCCCCCAGAAAATTTTCTACAATAGTGCACCCCCCCCATGGCCCACGCCTGGGGGGTGTCACTGTACCATGACTGACACCCCCACTGAAAAATTTTCGGCACCCCCCCCCCACGTGACGACACCCCCCCTTCGAAAATTTGCTCGTTGTGCGTGGCATGCGTGACGAGCGTGCCCGTCTGCATTTTTTTAAATAAACAAAAAATATAGGAATGATCAATGAACGTTTTGTCGCAACTCGCAACTATGGCCCCAACTATGGTTGTTTAAAAAAACAGAAATCGCCATTTTTGTTATTTTTAAAGATATTGAAAAAATTTTAAAATCAATCGGTAAAACGGTCCGAAATCGACTGCTGACGGCTTCACATGGTAATGTCAAAAAAAAATTGTTGAACTTTCCGAAAATTGTGACAAAATGAGGTTTTCAGAAATTCAGAGCATATCAGAGGAACCAAATTTTTCGAATTTAGAAAAATCGTCATTTTTGTTTCTTATTCAATTTTTTTGTTTTTGCGTAAAACTACAAAGCTAAACCGGAGCTAGAGCTGATCCTTGATCCCAACCACGTTTTTTACAATGTAGATAGCTGGAGCAAATTTTCCAGATATAGATACCGTAGATACAGATTGGGGGTGCATCGTGCATGTGACTTTGGGGGGCCTCAGCGGCCGTACATCTCGTGGAGGACAGACTCCAGCAGCTCCAGCTCCGCAGCAATGTCTGCACAAAACGCATGCATCTCGTGATTACCAACCAATCAGCTGATAGCCTATAATTTAGAGTTGAGAGTGTCGATTTTTCCTTTGGGTTCACAAGCTGTGAATAATATAATTCGCTATGCTGTGTTTGTTTTAGGCTTCGCAACGATAATTGTCTAGGCGGTGATTGTACGGGCTACGAATGTTTAGGCAGCAATTATTTGGCCGTAATTAAACAGGCCGCAACTTTTTCATGTCGCAATCGTACATTAACCCGCATAGAAGGAAGTGTGTTACACAAAATTGCATCTGCGCGCAGCATATTTCGTACCTTTCTCTTGTCTTATTGTATTACTTGAGTAAGACCAAGAGATAATCGAAGCCACGTGCAATGCAAATCGTGCGGATGCGCGAGCGAGCGCAGCGAGCGGACAGCGCATCACGCATAATATGAGACGTTATCCCCTCGCGCGCGTTTTTCAAACTTTCTCGCTGCTCTGCATAATGTAAGCCACAAACTTAGTTCTGTGCACACAAACAGAACATCCAAAGTTGTGTTTGGAGCCGCGAAAAAATTTTCGTTATAGTTGACAAGAACAGAAGCTGAGACAATCGGATTCTTCAATTAAGTAAGCACGAACTCATGGTCGTCCAATATTGATTTGGAATTGTATAAACAGATACCTGTGATTACGGTGTTAATTTTATCTGATATTTTATAGCGCTTTCATTTTGATGCCGCACTCAGACACAGAAATCAGCTACCCAAATGTCAAAAAGCAACACTGCGAGTTCGAGAGCACAGGTTCTTTCTACACACTTGATTTGATTGTATTTCAATACGGTACGTAATCATCGCTAAAAAAATTTTAATAAAAAATAAAGTCGTGCATATAAAGTCTTTTTATAAGAATTTGAAAATGAAAAATTTCTAAAAAAACATGGAATTTTGTGTGACAACCATATAAGTGGGAGGAGGTCTTATAAAGCGAAGATTAGGAAGTTCAGGCCTTATAAACGGGGTGAGGTTTCGATCAAGACAAAAATTTGAATTTTTAGTTTCCCGCCGTGTGACACTCCGCCCACTTGTGGGTGGGGGTCTTATATCTGATAGGTGGGAGGAACCACATGTTCAAGACTTTACGGTATGCGTCTTTTACTGCGAATCACAATCCGGGAAAAGTTCAAATCAGATCGTGGTTCGTGCCAGGATTTCTTCCGTACAACCAACCATCGAATTTATTCCAGTGTTTACTGTTTTCTGCACTTGCAATTTTACTGTAAAGGCGCTAAATTTAATTATCACAGTAGCAGTAGGGACATCGACATAAACACTTTTCAGCTGCGCAAGTTGCAAGCCATACAAATGTTCGTGCATATCTGCACACAAAGTCAGCAGTTGAAATATACTGTATGTACGTGTGTTCTCAAGAATCGTGTTCGGCGGCTTGGACAACTTTAACAAAGGCGTTTTTTTGTTGTTTTTATCGCATAAAATAATGCAAGAAAGCATAGCCGATGCTATTACCACCCTCAGTTTTCGTCCTCATTTCAATTTTTTTAAACCTTGATCAATCAGCGGCATCGTTGGTTAATCACTAGTGCACTCAACCGGCAAACAAAAATTATGGCGAACCGATGATGCTCCGAGGGACCACAAATCAGCTGACACCAGGTATATTGCGTATATACAGTCGAACACACTGTATATTCACACTCATTCAAAAGAAACACGTTTCAATAAAATCCAAATCCACGAAAAAAGAACGGTGCGGAGTGTGAGCAGCCTCCGCTCGGTCGACCAATCAGCTGATTCCACATTTTAGTGAGTTCGACTGTAGTAAGTAATATTTAGCAATACATTTTTTGTGCGTACGCACGGACACGACACTTGAAAAATGGCCACGCTAATTAGAAATCGTGTTGTGTGTGCTATCTTAATGCATTACGGACATGATTAGTTTGCGCACGGGATTCAGAATAACGTCTGTGCGTACGGACAAAAAATAAATAGTGTTTGAATTGAATACATCCAATACGTGAGTGCGTGCGTGCGAGCGTGCCTGCGTGCGAGCGTGCGAGCGTGCGAGTGAGTGAGTGAGTGAGTGAGTGAGTGAGTGAGCGAGTGAGTGAGTGAGTGAGTGAGTGAGTGAGTGAGTGAGTGAGTGAGTGAGTGAGTGAGTGAGTGAGTGAGTGAGTGAGTGAGTGAGTGAGTGAGTGAGTGAGTGAGTGAGTGAGTGAGTGAGTGAGTGAGTGAGTGAGTGAGTGAGTGAGTGAGTGAGTGAGTGAGTGAGTGAGTGAGTGAGTGAGTGAGTGAGTGAGTGAGTGAGTGAGTGAGTGAGTGAGTGAGTGAGTGAGTGAGTGAGTGAGTGAGTGAGTGAGTGAGTGAGTGAGTGAGTGAGTGAGTGAGTGAGTGAGTGAGTGAGTGAGTGAGTGAGTGAGTGAGTGAGTGAGTGAGTGAGTGAGTGAGTGAGTGAGTGAGTGAGTGAGTGAGTGAGTGAGTGAGTGAGTGAGTGAGTGAGTGAGTGAGTGAGTGAGTGAGTGAGTGAGTGAGTGAGTGAGTGAGTGAGTGAGTGAGTGAGTGAGTGAGTGAGTGAGTGAGTGAGTGAGTGAGTGAGTTTTGTTTGTTTGTTTGTTTGTTTGTTTGTTTGTTTGTTTGTTTGTTTGTTTGTTTGTTTGTTTGTTTGTTTGTTTGTTTGTTTGTTTGTTTGTTTGTTTGTTTGTTTGTTTGTTTGTTTGTTTGTTTGTTTGTTTGTTTGTTTGTTTGTTTGTTTGTTTGTTTGTTTGTTTGTTTGTTTGTTTGTTTGTTTGTTTGTTTGTTTGTTTGTTTGTTTGTTTGTTTGTTTGTTTGTTTGTTGTTTGTTTATTTGTTTGTTTGTTTGTTTAATTGATTTATTCATTCATTGATTCATTATTGATTGATTGATTGATTGAGTGATTGATTGATTGTTTGATTGATTGATTGAATGATTGATTGATTGATTGATTGATTGATTGATTGATTGATTGATTGATTGATTGATTGATTGATTGATTGATTGATTGGTTGATTAATTTATTGACGGATTGATTGATTGATTGATTGATTCAGGAACTGGCAGCACGTTCAGCGTCAGTTCAATTCATTCACTACCATTGTGGGTAAACTGCCACGATTGGTGGAGCCAATTTGACCTGTCGTCCAGCTTTGCACTGGTCGACAGCAGTGCGACTGGGCTGTCGCTGCCTGTTGTTGCAGCTGTGCAACCGCAAGCTCGTTCCAATGACTCGTTAATCCCTGTCAACTATGAACTGTCGCCAACTTCTCCGTTACATCATCCATATTCGCCATCAACTGCGATTGACCTGCCAACCGTTACGCAATTTACCACGAGTAGTTTGATTTCACCTGGACCGACCGTCACAATTCAACCGGAACCGACAACGACCATCAGTTACAGCTCACAATATTTGGCTTCGACGTTGGGAATAAATGGCAGAGGTACATGTTACCAAAAACAATTGTCTTGCAACCCCACAATTTGATTTCTCCCACTATCAAACAATGAAAATAGATGTTGTATATTTTGTTGTCAGTTCTGCGCAGTAAGTAACTGCGTTGGTAAATTCGGTGTGTGTATTTGTTTTTCACCAAGCACAATTTCAGCAAACGATCCCCCATCGCAGTGTCTCTATAATTCCACTGTTTTTCCTAATTCCCCAGGTGTGCTTCTCGATCATCGTTTTGATGCGTCCATGCTAGACATCGCACGACACAACACATCACACTGGGAAGTCGGAGCGTTTGGCATTGCGGCTGGCACCGCCTATACGAGCGCGAGCAGTGCACTGGCGGAGTTGCGTCGGTGTCAACAGTGCGCGACGATTGTCAACTTGAAGAAACCGCTGTCGGCGCTGCTGAATCATGCGAAGCGTCACTACCCGCTGAAGCAGTTCCAATGCACGCACTGCACCTACAATAGCACGGAGTCGGCCCATGTGCGAACACACATGCTACTGCGGCATGCCGCCTTCGACCGCCATCCGTTGGACAAAAAGTACGGTATATTTCTTTGTAAACCTGACACTTTTCAGTCGAAAGTCTCAACCGGAACGATGAATGAACACCGGAATCGGGTTTTTGGTCGCTGCGGGGAATAGAAAGGCCCATTTTTCGGTGAAATGTGTCGGTGCATTTTTTTTCGATCCGATATCCCGTTCTTACTTCTAATGCGGGCTCAGCACATTCGGTTAAAACGGTGTCCGGTTTAAAGAAACATTGTGCACACTAGGTATTGTCCATACACTTGGTGAACAGAACGGTAATTTTATTAGGCAATGTTTCAAGTCAAAGCCCAGAAAAGAGCACAGAACGCCGTCGAGTAAGGTTCCCATCGAGTTTGTCTCTGTCATTAAGTGCCCATCATACACCCATCGGCGGGGCTTGGGACGCCGCCTCTGGAGTCAATTTTAGTGGTTCGAAGTTTGCCCGTTCACGCAGTTCCGCAACGGGCTTCGAAGCTGCTTTGTTCTTATTCATTCAGACAGACGATCAGGAGGCATTTTCAATTCTACTTTGCAGGAATATCATCAGTGGATGGATACGACTTTTACTTGAGTGGAAACATTTTTAAGGTCCATTCACGCCCCCCTGATCGTATTTTTGTAAACGTTGCGTTTCCCGATGGTACGATGCCACGATTAAGGTTTAAGGTCAAAAAGGTTTTCAGAATGAATGATTGTTGATATTTTTGTAAAATTTCTTTAATAATGAGTACCGGTGAGCAAATACAATACCGTGTAAGTTAATAAAGTAAGTAAGGTATAAGTATTAATAACTTTTAATAACGTAAGCTAAGCATTTATATTCAAAACAATTTTGAATTAAAGCATCAAGCGTGAAAATTGATTTTCTTTTCTATTGATTGCATGTATGTACTTTTGCAAGTGCATTGAGTCGCACAAGCAGAATCAAAGAAAAGATCATGAATATTCTAACCATTTTTAGGAGTCCGATGTTGGAAGCCGCATGGGTAGAGATGGCGCAGCGATGTTTCCCATTGATGAGTGACCAGCTGAAGGGATATCGATTCAAGAACTTTCGAAAGCGAACTATCAGCCGTCAGCGACAAGAAGAACCACAGCAACCAAAAATGATGCGCCATTGAAAAAAAAACATGTAATACCGTAAAGTCTTGCATATAAGGTTCCTCCCACTTATAAGACCCCCACCCAAAAGTGGGCGGAGTGTCACACGGCGGGAAACCAAAAAATTCAAAATTTTGACTTGGTCAAAAGCCTACCCCGTTTATAAGGCCCGGAATTCCTAATGTTCGGTTTATAAGACCTCCTCCCACTTATAAGGTTGTCACACGAAATTCCACTTTTTTCAGAAATTTTTGATTTTCAAATTTATATAAGGAGACCTTATATGCAAGACTTTACGGTAAATAAGACAGCCCTGTTATTCTCAATCAAGGCGGGATTAGTCGCAGAGTGAAAGTTTTCTTTTTCATCAACGCCAAGATATAATTGCCAGTCGTGTGTGCAAGAGAGAAGTAATGAACAACAGAATAGCGCTGTGAGTTGCTATGACCAACCAACCAGGTAGTTGCATATATTAGCGAGATTGACTGTAGTCCAAATTTGGGTGCAAGAAGTGATTTTCATGAAAGTTTTGGTTTGTGTAATGTCCTACTTTAGCCTTCGTGTCTGCACTCTCACACAAAGCCGGGTTTACGGTGAACTGCTTGTGACAGAGCGCTTGACTTCCAATGCTCATCTACTTTTTTCCTAGATGCTCAACAGTTTTCTTAAATCTTTGTTCAGCTATTTTTCCTTGATTCGTTCTTGTACATTATAAAAGTGGTGTGTTTTATGAGTTCAGCATGTGCCGTTCGTGCCATTTTGTCCCTCTTTATTTCTATCATCTTTCGTCGTCGTTTTAATAAAAGTGAAGTCGTTTTAATTGAGTAAAAGTAAAGTAAAAGTAAAAAACCCAACGTCGTCCACCGGTCATCACACACAGCAGCTCGGATCGGTTGGCAGTCCAGTGAGCCATTCACACACACCTAAGCAGAACACTTCAGTGGAGGTCCCGCCGAGACAATGCTGGGTGGCGACGTCGCATGCACCGAGGCCATGGAGGGCCAGTGCAGAAAGGCCATGGAGGGTCAGCGTTGACGAGAGGCGGTGGCGTGCTGCGCGTCTTCACGTGTCGCCGACTGTCGCCGAGGCAGATCAGCGGAGTGGCGGGCGCACCAGTGGCTGGCAGAACGTCGCATGGAACGGAGGCACGGTGGCTGGAGTTGTGGCGGCATGCGAGCTGAGACGGCGTCGATCTATGGCACGGCCGGGTTTCGCCGAGGGCAGCTTTCGAGAAAGCCGAAACGCCGCAGCGGATATTTGGTTGGTCGGAGTTTTTTCGGTCTCCGTGACTCAAACCGATTCGGAGTTTTTTCGGTCTCCGAGACTCAAACCGAACGGAGGACGGCCTCCGTGATTAAAAACGTGATTGGCTGTGGTGGTGTTGCTGAAGAAGGCTGCGAGGAGAAGTTTGGTTGTGGCGCAGTGAAGCGCAGTAGAAGTTTTATTGTTAGCCACGGTTCTTTGATTTGAAGGTCTCAGTTACTGCGACGTAGAGTGCAGGTTGCGCCATACTCTTCTGCTGATTTGTAACAGTTTTGTAATAGTTTTATCTGTTTTGTTTTACCCCCGTTTTCAGTGTGGGGAGAGGGTGAACTGTTTTAATGTTTTTTCTTCTATTTTAGTTTGCCGGTTTTTCTTTGGGTTTTTTTCGCCGCAATTCGACTGCCGTGCGTGATCACATCGTGACAGTTTAGTTTTGTTTTGTTTTTGTTTGTCAGGATAGCTTTTAGGTTTTTCAGTTTGGCAGTTCAGTTTTTTTTTGGTTTTCGAACTTGATAGTTGTTGGTCTTTGTTTTCTGAGTTCGAGTTCCAAGTGATTCAATTTCAGTTTATTCGTTTGAGTTGGAGCATTTAGGAGTTTTGAAATGAGTGGAAGCAGGTGCCCAGGTCAGACAGTGCACCAGACACTCGGCTGCGTAGGGAGAGTGACGTCGCGAGGGCGCTCCGTATGGGGGAGTAGGGTACTGTAATGTCCTACTTTAGCCTTCGTGTCTGCACTCTCACACAAAGCCGGGTTTACGGTGAACTGCTTGTGACAGAGCGCTTGACTTCCAATGCTCATCTACTTTTTTCCTAGATGCTCAACAGTTTTCTTAAATCTTTGTTCAGCTATTTTTCCTTGATTCGTTCTTGTACATTATAAAAGTGGTGTGTTTTATGAGTTCAGCATGTGCCGTTCGTGCCATTTTGTCCCTCTTTATTTCTATCATCTTTCGTCGTCGTTTTAATAAAAGTGAAGTCGTTTTAATTGAGTAGAAGTAAAGTAAAAGTAAAAAACCCAACGTCGTCCACCGGTCATCACACACAGCAGCTCGGATCGGTTGGCAGTCCAGTGAGCCATTCACACACACCTAAGCAGAACACTTCATTTGCTAATTTTAAAAAGGCCTTTAACAAAACCACGGAGGCAACACGGAACACGGAGGCTGCACGCTTAACAAAACCACGGACACAACACGGAGGCTGCACGCACGCAGCTAAAGGGACCCATATTTTACATGCACACAACACGCTGCGCGCGCACCTTTAACAAAACCACGGAACACGGAGGCACGCGGATTTGGGGAGATTTGGGGACAGGACAAATCCGTCCCCCTCCAAAAAAATTGTGTTTTTGTTAAATAAACAAATAAATAAAATAAAGGCGCAATAAAGCAAAGGAAAGCTAAATGTCAAAACTAGACTTCAAGGATTACGGTAGCTCTCCAACGGGTCTCGACATGATTTTTTAAAAACGTCCCTGATTGCCAGCAAAAGCTACTTTATTGGTGGACACCGTTCATATGATTGCAACAAACAGTCTTCTGTTTGAAGTTCGGGCACACGGGTTACGGTAGCGGTAGTTTTGGGTTTTGACACGATGATGCTGAAAACTTTGTTTCATGCGAATAACAGTTGAAACCAATTAGAAACACGCAGCGTTTTCACAGAATGTCAAAACTTGAGTTCAAAGAATACGGTAACTCTGCTGTGTGGGTCTCAACGCGATTTTTTTAAACTGCCTTTTATTCTCAGGAAAATACTAAATTGATGAACACCGTTCACATGATTGCAAGAAACAACTGTTTTCAGCAACTTCGTGTCAAGACCCAAAACTACCGCTACCGTAACCCGTGTGCCCGAACTTCAAACATAAGACTGTTTGTTGCAATCATATGAACGGTGTCCACCAATAGAGTAGCTTTTGCTGGCAATCAGGGACGTTTTAAAAAAATCGTGTCGAGACCCATTGGACAGCTACCGTGATCCTTGAAGTCTAGTTTTGACATTTAGCTTTGCTTTGCTTTATTGCGCTTTTTTTATTTATTTATTTATTTGTTTATTTATTTGACAAAAACATAATTTTTTTTTGGACGGGGACGGATTTGTCCTGTCCCCATATCTCCCCAAATCCGCGTCCCTCCGTGTTCCGTGGTTTTGTTAAAGGTGCGCAATGCGCAGCGTGTGTGTGCATATAAAATATGGGTCACTTTAGCTGCACGCAGCCTCCGTGTTGCCTCCGTGGTTTTGTTAAGCGTGCAGCCTCCGTGTTCCGTGTTGCCTCCGTGGTTTGGTTTTGTTAAAGGCCATTTGAAAAATTCGCCTATTTTTTGTCGACCATCAAGATCAAACTCTCCGGCATTTAATTTTTTTGATTGTTTCAAAAAATTTAGGAAAATTGTTAATTAAAAATTCGAATTTTCACTTTTTTGAACTTCGCCTATTTTTTGTCGACCATCAAGATCAAACTCTCCGGCATTTAATTTTTTTGATTGTTTTAAAAAATTTAGGAAAATTGTTAATTAAAAATTCGAATTTTCACTTTTTTGAACCCTGTGGGCTGTTGTGAGATACCTAACCAAAGCGGTTTTTTGATTGATAAAAATTACGCACCTGAGAAGGTCCAGTTTTTGGCAGTGCGCAAAACAAAAAACGTCTGAATGGAAAGGAATGGAAGCCTTGAAAGCAGAATTGGCTCGGAAGCGAAAACAACTGGAGAAGACAGATATTGTGGCAAGTTTCGGCATTTTTTATGAATTCTGAATCTGTTTGTTCAGCACTTTAGCTGATGTTGAATTGTCATTATTGCATTTTCAATTTTCATTCTCCAAATGTCCAAGTCCCCAAACCAAATTGAAAACTTTATAGGATCCGCAAAAAAAATTCTTCAAGCGTGGTGATTTGAGCGCTCTTCAGTCGGAAGAATACTGGCGGAAGCACAACGAGAAACATTCCGTCGGCGCGCCAAATGTGCAGGTGGGTTTTTGAGAATTTTCAGAAAAAAAAAGATATTTCTTGTTTTTTTCTCCACCACCTTTATGCAATGGAAGAACAGCTGATGTGAAAGAGATATGGTGATTTTTTCGCCAGGGCAACGAAATCGACGCCGAAAAGGCGTTGGATCGAATGGATGAAAACGAGAAGCACCGGAATATCGCGAGACACGAAGTCGTCCGACGGTTGCGCGAGCGAAACGAACCAATCAGACTGTTCGGCGAGTCCGACGACGATTCGATCCGTCGTCTTCGCCGTCTCGAGATCGATCAACCTGATTTGAAGCCGGTTTGTTTCGTCACCATTTTCTCTGGAAAATGTTCAGTGTCGTTCTGCATATTTTGCAGTTTCAGAAAATTGTCTGCGAAACACTGGAACTGTGAGAACAGCGTATAATACGGTTAATGATGTAAATAAAGAGCTGCTGAAAACATTATTTGACATTTAGAATTTGATTGTTTTGTTGCAATAGCTGTTTCGAAAAAAGTTGTTTCGCACGCGTGAACATCGCGTCCCGATCTCGACGTGAAACATGCGTTCCAGTATGAGGTAGTCTAGTCATCGCTCAGCAGACGACGGACGTCTGGGATAAT
Organism: Theristus sp. LFF4_11; assembly: GCA_030248135.1. Taxonomy (NCBI): domain Eukaryota; kingdom Metazoa; phylum Nematoda; class Chromadorea; order Monhysterida; family Xyalidae; genus Theristus; species Theristus sp. LFF4_11. Next base: position 13,319 of record JASANC010003772.1, read on the forward strand.
TAGGGCTGAAATTTAAAAAAAATGTTTTCCAATGTTTGTAAACTTCAGGGCTGGCGAAACGACTTTCAAGAGGCGCTGACGCAGGTCGATCAAGAATATCTAAATGACATCATCACCGGGAAATCCAGCAGCAACGAAGATAAATCGAAGAAATACGACGTGAAAACCGATGAAGTATTGCAGGTATATATGGTCAAACATATTACAGACGATAAACTGTTAAACAGACGATACTAGTCCCTGATAATCACAGAAAATTAACACAAACGAAACTTTAAAAAAAGTTTTTGAACTGGATTCTCTGAAGAGACGCAGGTAGAATTGCTCTTTGCTCATATGGCTTTTTCATGTCTCTTTTGAAAAGACCCGTTCCAATAAACGGAAATTTGCTTTAATTTGTGTTCTTCGATTGTTCACCGTTTTATTCAGTTTTATAACCAAAAATGTGACAGAGGCCTTGATTGAACCGCCGCACTTCAATTTTTAAATTTCAGTTTTCGTTCGTTGCAGGATTTCAATGACATCATCGAGATGAGCAAGGATCTAGGAACGACGACGCCGTCGCGCGATTGCGAAATCATTCACGCGTTCTTCAATGTTAGCTTCTTTTGGTTAAGAGTCTCTCTTCTTCAACTGAGATTCTCGTTTGTGTTCAGAGCACATCAATGCACTAAAGCACCAAAAGTATAGTGAAATTTTCGGTGGACCTGTTAGTGAAACGAAAGTTTGAAACTTCGTGTGAGGTGCGAATGTGGTCCGCACTTTTTTGGAATTGGAAGAGGATTTCGTTGAACAACCAATTGAGATGACAATATTCAATTATTCCGATTTCGTCTGCGGTGAAGGAACAACAACAAAAATAACGTTTCTATGCCCCAAATCCTACGGGCTATTCTGTTCGTGTTGTTTTCAAAACTTTTATGCGTTTTTTTTCTCTTGTTTTTTTACAGTTCATCATTCAAAAGTGGGGCTTTGCGCTGAACGCTCGACCGGAACAGGAGAAGCGAACGCCCCGCGGCAAACTGGAAGCCGGCGTGCACAAGCAGACCATCGAGAATATGAAGATCTTGTTCACGGCGCTCAAGAACAAGGTGCGAGCGGTTCTTTTCTTAGTTTGTTTCAGACAGACACCCAACAAATCCTGCAGTTCACTTTCCGTACAAACGAGCGGTGATTTGAGTGATGTGTTTCGCCAGAGCTATCCCAAGGAAAGTGTATAGAACGCCGTCAAGTGGGGCGCCCATCGAGTCATTTCTGTCATTTAGTGCCTATACACCCCTCGGCGGGGCTCGACGATCCACCCGAATGCGCAGACAATAGTCTGACGCGCTATTACTCAGGCCAAGAGGGTGAGATTTGTTGTTTTCGGTTCGAGGGTCTTCTGTCTTGTGATTGTCGTTTGAAATAGATACAGAAGACACAGTTTCAGTCAGTTCTATATCATATGCAGTCAACCGATTGGTTGGTTGATGGCCACGCGATACGTGTGCATTCTGTGCAGGCCTGACTCCGCCTCCGCAGCACAATCTGCACAGAACGCATGGATCACGTGATCAGTGACCAATCAACTGACTACATATGATATGGAAATCGACTGTAGGTGTATCCGAAACAATTCCTGCTCCGCCGCAAAAACCTTGCAAAAAAAACGATCGACCAAAAAACGAAAACCGACAAAAAAAACTCATTAAAAAAACTGCAGTCGATCGCGTCGGACATCCGCGCGCACCTCGTCCAAATCGTGCGTCACCTGGTCGACCGCGATTACATGGCGGCCAACAGCGCGTACATGCAGCTGGCGATCGGCAACGCGCCATGGCCGGTGGGCGTCACGCGCTCCGGCATCCATCAGCGGCCGGGCAGCGCCAAGAGCTACGTCGCAAACATCGCGCACGTGCTCAATGACGAGACGCAGCGCAAGTACATTCAGGTGCGGTGTTGGTTTTTTTGTTTGTTTGTTCGCCCCCCCCCCGAACACTGGTCGGAATCAAGAATGCTTTTTTTGTTCGGTGTGAACTGCGCAGTTTTGCTTGCAGTCGTGCGGGAAATCTGTGCGAACTGCTGCCGTTTTGGATGGCCGGTGTTATATGAATCGCTGGTGGGGAAAACTGCCAATTTCTTTCACGCTTTTCAATTCGCTGACCCCTGATGTTTCGAACGAACACGTGTGTTTCGAAGAACCGCCGATGAAATTGCGCCGTTTTGACAAGACTTTGTGTGCAGTTTTCACTGATAAAATTACTCCCATTTGCAAAGTATAACAATTCGTACGCCATATTTGGTTTTCAAACAGAGTGAAGTTTTCTACGGTACTGTGGCCTTAAGAGTTTTTCTTCCCATTACAGAGCGTCAAACGTCTGATCTCGAAACTGCAAGAATTCTTTCCCGCCGATCCGAGCAAATGCTTCGAGTACGTACCGAAAAAGCCGGCCGATGACAAGGAGCCCGAAAGTTGACACAATTTTTATTTCTTTCCGGTTTCTCGAGTTTCTTGTGAAGTTCTTCAGGAATCTTACTGTACATAATGCACAAAATGTATGAATGAATAACAACAAAATAAAAAATGTCGAAATTATGCACAGAATGTTCACAGTTTTGAAACAACAGAAAGAATGACTAAATGAGAACGGGGAACCAACTTTACCAACAAAATCGATAAAATTGTCTTGTGAAAAAAATTCAAATCTTTCTTGATAGTATGCTAACTGGCTGATCGCATGGTCAAAATAGCACTCCGGCCAATAACCGATCGGGTTGGGAGGGCAGAAAAACTACAAAAAACCATGAAAAAAAACGCTGTCTGGGGACTCAATCGCCCAACACAGAATCCAATCGGAATGTATCATCAGTGAATATACCTCATCTCAAATAATGCGGCCAATCAACAAAGCACCTGCAAAAGTGTGCCTTCGCGGCATGCTCATCACGTCCACTCATTTATACAAGCCGAGCTTCTTCTCGCGCTCAATCAATCGACTCGTGTGTTTCGTTGGGAATGGATAGACGGGCGGCGGTTTCACGGGAACGTTTGAGGAGCCAGTTTGCCTGAGGAAATTCGACGAATGCTGGCGATTTGCGGTTGTGGTCGTGGCGCCGTTCGCCAGCTGGCCCTTCACTTGAACGTGAACCGCTGATTTTAGCGTTCCGTTGCGCTGATTGGTCGCTGCAAAGTGAGCGAGCGTTGTGATTGGTTGATGCTGGTCGGTATCACTGACTGGTGGCTGCGGTACTCTATGAGAGCTCGCTGGAAACAAAGTTGTTGAAAAGAATCACGTCAGTCAGATGTTCACACTTGTCAGTATGGCTGGAATTTCTGCGACCATGTTGTTCGATTGTAGAAGTTGATTCATGCAAAAATCGTTGTGCTTTTGTCTCTTATACACAAAACACGTTACGATTACTATGCAATCGCAAAAAATAGTCAGTCCGTCAGATATTCAACATTCAACCGCTATGAAAATCAAAATAAGCAAACTGGAATCGTAAACTGCGAAGAAGAACGCAAACAAAACAACACTCACGATCGATTCGATGCTTGTTCGACCAATCAGCAGCGGGCGACACGAGCGACCGCTGGCGATCTCCAACCGAAACACGATGGCGACTAAAGTCAACGTGCAGATTTAGGGCGTCGACGGCTGTCGACCACTGGAGCGAAGAGTCTCGTTTCGAATCTCGAACGTCAGCAGTGGGTCGTGCTGTTAACGATGGGAAACTGGCGGTCCTTCGGTGGAGTTTTTGGCTTTTCACTTCGAAACGCTGTGGTTGGCTGATTTGCCGGCTACTGCCATCATCTGCATTGACGTCGGTTGCTGGAAAAAAGCGTAAAATCATTGTGTTCAATCGAGTGAGTATTTATAAAACTTGACAAGCGGCCAATCGACGAGCTAAATGTGCATTTGTCAACAGTACTTGCTGGGTGGCGAAAATTCACCGGGCCGGAATCGAACGGACCGGAGTTGAACGGGTTGGAATTTTGCAGGCCACAATAATTCATCAACCCTGCATGACAGTACACAGAATTTTTTTTTCAATTCAATTCTCAGTTTATTTCAACTCAACTAGCGTGAAATAAGAAGAATGCAAAAAAGGTCTACAAAAAAGCGCATTACTAGAAGAGTGCGGCGACCAGCTGCCGCGAATCGTCGTTTCACTCGGGCAAGCCGTGCTGCCGGCGTCTGGGGGCGTCCGTGGTGAGTTCGGCTTTTGGTGGTGCTGCGTTTCTGGTTCTGTTGCAGTGTGCCGTGTCCGCCCACCGGGCTGGATCACTTTCGGCTGCAGCGGCACAGTGCCGTTCATCGTGACGAAACTGGCGGAGGGAACAGTTGAGATGAATTTTGATGAATGTAGAGATTTTCCTGGCACAATTATGTTGGACAATCACGAACACACGCGCGCGCATGCACGCTTGCATGCACGTTGGTTTACTGTCATCGCATTTGTTGCGTGTGTGTTTGCTTGTGGACCGTGCAACAATTTCGTGTTTTCACAACTGAATGCAATTGTCTTCAGAAAAAAAACTATCTGCATTTAGATTGATAATTCTGAACATACAAAATCGAACGGACATTGAAACCCGGACAAAACGGACATCCTTGCGGCGGAGCATTGAAACGTGGCAAATCTGCCGCCATATGGCGGACTATTACCACGTACAGTCTACCTCGCTAATTGGTTGGTCATAGCAGTTCTCAGTGTTGATTGGTTAGTCATGAACAATTCTTAGCGCTGATTGGTTGGTCATAGCAGTTCTCAGTGTTAATTGGTTAGTCATGAACAATTCTTAGCGCTGATTGGTTGGTCATAGCAGTTCTCAGTGTTGATTGGTTAGTCATGAACAATTCTCAGCGCTGATTGGTTGGTCATTACGTCATGTTGCATATATTTTCCACATGGATTGTAAATCTCCATGAATCCACCACATTGCAGCAGATTCACCACATTTTCCATCGTACCGTCGCACGGGGGGAGGAGGAAAGAGGAGTGTATGAATGAAACGAACCCAGATTGCGGCGGCTGCTGCGAGATGTACAGGTGGTTGAACGTTGGTTGTTGCGCGTGTGACGGCGTGCGTGGAGACGTCGCGTTGCTGGCGCCGCCCGCTTTGTGATGGTGAAACTGTTTCACTTGCTTCTGACCGAGTGTGTACGCGTCTGCGAGATAAATGAACGCAACTAAAATATACAAAAAAATCGTTTTCAAATCGCTGTGTGCTCAGCTTTGCTGGCTTGGAAACTGGTCTTCCTTGTGCATACGCCTGGACACTTACAATGTGTCGAATAAAGTCAAATCAATCAATCAATCAATCAATCAATGCCCGAATTGAACAGTCAACACGAGGAAAACCCCTGGCGGATAAACGATCTGCTGGCGCAGAATGACACCAGGCGGTTTTTGTTTGACTATCAGTTGCGATTTAACCCAGTTTTTTTATTCAAGTGAAATGTTTCGATGAATTTTATAAACTGTATAAAACCGTTCAAATTCAGATTGGCATGAACTCAACTGAGAACAGCGCACGTGCAAAAAAGCAACAGCAAACTGAGGCCCGCGACAGGCAACCACCAAAATTAATCAAGTTTCTGCTCATTTTTCATTGCTGTTAACAATTTTCGTGACATTCAGCAGACTTACAGAAACACTGCACGTAGCACAATGGTTTGGCTTTAAAACGGTAAATTTAAACAAGAAAATTCCATTTGTCGAGCCATAATTACAAAAGAATCTTCCAAAATCTCGTCATTTCTGCAGAAACAACCGACTCACTTTGCAGAATCACGGCTGCCTGCTTCTGACGTTGCTTCAGTTGTTTGTACTGTTTCTGGAGTGAACTCAAGTCGGCTGCCTTCGCGCCGCGCGCTGATGCACAGATTTTTTCTGGAAATATTCCAAAAAAATATCAATCCGTTTCTGTGCCGATTGGCTGCAGTCTGAAAATTTCTGTAAATCGCATAATCTATTTTGAAGACTGTTCCACTTTCTGTTCGTTCACACGTGGATCCATTCAAACACAATAGTTGCACAACACAAACACAACACAAACATACCGACACACCACCATATTGCCTTGCAGCGGCGGCATTTTGCCAGTGAGTTTGTTTTATACCAAAAACAAGCACGGTCGCCCGTCATACAAAAGGCATTAATTACAAAACCGAACCAACCAGTGCATCAACCACTAGCAAAAAGCGCAAAAAAAGAAAAAAAAAGAAAAAACCAGTAAAAAAACGCGAACCAGCCGACGGCACGAGCGAGGCGGCGAGACACCGTTGATTCGAGTCGCTGTCGTCCTCCGAGTCGGCCGATCCGACCAACGAACTGACCAATTGACTGCGCAACTGGCGAATTCCGCTCGTGAACGGCTGAATGTTCCAGGTGTAGCGCTCGCGCAGCTCAGCAACACCCGGATACGGGAATTCGGCCATCGTGTAGATCACCTGTGATGAAGCTGCGTCATCGGCTCTCGTTTCATTGTCTTTTCGTTAGAAGACTGAATGCGCGCACAGCAGACTACACTGTAGGAGATTATTGCTGCGTCAGCAATAAAAAGTTGCTTGAGTAACTGAGATACGAGAAATTCATGAATCATGAGTGCACCATTAAGGTTGGCAGGCAAAAACTGGACGGAAAACCGATAGTAGTTCTCCACACTGACAGGAACAACCAAAAGAAACCCCCTTTTCCTGCAAAACATATCATTTCAAGTTGGTGGTGGAAAATGGCACACGACATTTCAAAAATATGGCTGAATTTCAAGCAACTGTTCATTTTATCAGTGCGATTCAATAATTTGAAGGTCATTTTCACGGAGAGCTAAAAAAACTGAAATTCAAATTCAAACCGTCAACTAGCCTGCATCAGATGGTTACAATCGCTGTGCGACATTTGCAGCAGATCCTGGCAGACTCCGCCCATCGCCGTGTAAAACTCGTCCGCCGATTTCGCTTTGCCGACACGCCTGCAACAGTTGAGAGCGTTTTTTTTCAGTTTTCTTGTCACTCGCTACTTGCTGATTGGCGATAGAAACGGCGCAGCCAATCAGTGTCGTACGCAGATTTGAAACACTGGACATTGCTCAATATGGACTACAGTCGAACGCTAATTTATAGGGAATCAGCTGATTGGTTGGTGGTCACGCGATGCAGTGACAATTGCAGTACGAGTGAGTCTTGCCTGAAATCCGACAGCAGTGACGGATTTCAAGCAAGACCCCGTGGATAAATGCCGTGCATGTCGCAAAAGCTTACTCCAACTTGTAAAAAATGTTTTTATCACACAAAAAAACGAAATTTATACAACAATCGCGTCTCTGTCGCTCACTTCGCGACGCGCGCCCATATCGCGAGCGACGTTCTCAGCAAAATCTCGGAGCCGTCCAGTACAAGTGCGTCCCAGACGCGAAGCACCAGCCATCGCGGGAGACAGGTGGCGTACAGTGTCAGCAGCCATTGCATCGTGAACACGTTCGTCAGTGGCGGCTCGTGGGCGCTGCCTGCGAGGGTTGATTGTGCAACAGGGTGTGTGAACGTGAATGAACACCCCCCCTCCACCATACGCGCGAGACCGGCCTGGTGGGACCGTTCGAACGGACCGGTACGAATACGATTGAGGCGGCACTCTGTATACTGGTGGGTTGCGACCAATCTGCATACATCAGTGCCTCCACCACTAACATGGCGCGATTATAAATTGGCAGCTACGGCGTTTCAAGAAGAGCGTCATATATGATATCACAGGCGAATCACACGGGAAATCATCAGACGTTTTTTCCTCCATGCTGTTCTATTGAACATCGCCAACCATGAAACCACCACCGGGCACTATGGTTGATGCGCTGTAACTGCACTCAACTAATCTGCAGTTGGTTTTTCTCGATAATCCACTCACTCATTCAACAATCACCACCGAACACTCACTGCTCTTCTCCTGCAACATCGCCAGATGCTCGGTCAACATCGGCAATCGTTGCGTCATCAGATCCGACAGCACGGCCATGTCGACGCTGAGCGCGCGGAGACTCTGGTCGAAATAGCCGCACGGAAGAATGTATTCCAACAGAAGAATCATCACCTGCAGAAAGCGAGCATATCGGCCTGGTCTAAAGGGCGCATTCACGAAGCAGGTTTTCAGTCACCGTGCAGCTACATGTTTGCAACACAGCTGCGCGTGCACTAAATACTGCTTCATGAATGCCGCTTAATGCTGCACAGTTTACAACAGCACAAACAAAGGATGAGGCCACCCCTCTTTTACATATGACGTTGGCCAGGCCGAAATGCAGAGAACCACCAATACAAATTGGTTGATTTGCTTGTAGCAGGGCAGATATGCAAGAAGTTGCTGACGAACTGTTCCGTCTGTCATGCACTTATGGGTCGTTTGTTACATCGTATTCATAACTTAGATCCGGTCAGTTTCCTTGGCGGCTGTTTCTTGGAGCTGGTCGTTTGAGTGAAATTTTATATATAGAGTTGGTCTCGAGGCGACAGTTCAGTTCAGTTCGGTTTTATTCTGCAGTGCACGGCATAATACCAGAGAAGTAAGGCGACATACGATTCTGTACACAAAAGATACTGAAACAACTGTCACGGACAGAGTTGTTATATATCCGTGAGTAATGTTTTTGTTTGTTGTCTGTTTTGTTTTGTCTTGGATTCATGCGCGGAATATTTTTATGCTGGTGTACAACGTTTTTTTTGTGTAACGTGCGCTGAATTTTTAGTTTTTATAACGTGTAACGTTTAGCTGGTCGGGTTTATAAAACTTTTGTGTCTGACTTTCGTGCTGAAAAATAAAAAAGTGCTGAATACAAGTGTCATGTAAGTACCGCCGAGATAACAACCAATGAATTCACCTTGAATGCGTCAGCCTCCTTATAGTCGACCACGTCCAATATCAATGCTGCGATGACGTTGAAGCCCTGACAATAGCCGACCTGTTTGTTGAATCGTGCGTACGCCAATAAGACCCGTTTTAGGACAATTCGTTCTTGGTCGCCCGACAGACCTGACCAACCGGTGCGGTGCAGATCCTACATTGCGTTGCTTGGTTTCTGTCACATCTTTCATCAATGGTTTGTGGTCAATTTGCATTTTGCTATTGACCTGATGAAATAACAACCTGAAGGAATAACAAAAATCCCCCCCCCAGCAGCCTCCTCTGTAAAGAAGTCGCATGTTTGCAAAAGACCATTCACAAAAAGAATCGCACAATGTTGCATGTTGAAACACATGAATTGTTGTTTTGAAAGTAAATAAATTGTTTCGAATCTTGTCACTGTCAGTTGCCCAATCCATCTTTCGACACCGCATCGAAAAACAAAACAATTTCCAATGCAACCTTGACAATCTGCAGGCCCATCTCGTCGTCGTCTACATTCACTCGCTCGTTGAACGCCATCTGACACGTTTTCTCCCAGTCGAGCTCCATCGAGCGAACCGCCTCGCTCGCCAGACTCAGCCACATCTATTGATTCAATAAAAAACAAGTGTCTTTGATTTGTCGTTTTGTTGTTGTCGTTGTTGTTGGGATTTTTAGGCGATGTTTTTCGCCAGCGCTCACCCAGAGAAGCGTACGGAACGCCATTGAGTAAGGCGCCCATCGAGTTTTCTCTGTCATACAGTGCCTATACACCCCTCGGCGGGGCTCGATCCCCCGAGCGCACAGACTGCAGTCAAACGCACCACCACCAGGCCACGAGCGGTGACACTGACGTCGTTGCAAGAAAACCTGAAGTTTTGACAGCTCCCGTCAGGAAAATACCAAAAAAGCCTGAAAATGTCGCCGAACCTGTTTCCGGAAGTGCTGCGGAACACCGTCAGGCAGTCGAGCAACAGCCTGCATCGCTGACTTCCACTGCTCAAAGCCGCCGTTTGCGTCGCCGCAACTGCCTGGCCCACCGCCGGTTGTGGCCGGTGGCTCCAGGCTGAACTGGAGTTTCGCGTCGACGCCTGGAAAAAACCGATTGATTGATTTTATTCGACACATACAGTCCATTTCGCAAAATGCAACTGTCTGATTGGTTGATCATAGCAAATCTCAGCGCTGATTAGTTGGTCATTACGTCAATGGACTCGTAAGTGTCAGTCAGGCATAGGCACAACGAAATCCAGTTTCCAGACCAGCAAAGCCGGGCACACAGCCAAGCATTGAAAACACTGGTGTACTTGTTAACAAATTAACAGATTTTTGTTTTCACTCAGATTTTGCCAGCAATGATGTGCCTGCCATGCCATGTGTAGATTCCTAATCCTACGCTAAGCCTTTGTGACCCAGTTTGAATTTCAAAAATTTAACGTTTGAGCAATCAATGGAGATTTAGGCGCATTCATGAAGCAGTATTTAATGACGCGCAGCTGTGTTAAAACACAGCTACGCGGTCACTAAATACTGCTTCATGAATGCACCTTTAGTGGCTTGGAATTGGCAGCACTGATCGGCTTGACATCTGAACCTGGTAGACAGTCAACTCAGAAATCCTTTATTTCCAGCCATGCTATTGCCGAATCATGAAATTCATGGCTAAATTTCATGAAATTGTCGGGTTTGCTGGATAATTTAACAACAGAAACTGAAAGCCGGTCAAGCTTAGCTTGTGGCGGTATGGTGGTCATACTCATGAGTAACGATTTTTACAAGGGAATTCAACGGGGAAACCCACAAATCGCCAAGGTGGAGTGGGTTGTGTCTTGTGCGGTAATCGTTCACATGCAGATGCAATTGTTGAAAATTAAAAAAAAAATCTGCAGCCTCCGCTCCGGTACTCAGATGATACGAGCACTTACCGACTTTCTTCATGACGGAATTCAGTCCGATCTTCATGGAGCCAGCCGCTCTCTGACTGACGGAATTGAAAAGACCTGCTTTTGACGGCGCCGCATTTTTATTGGACGGAAAGGTTGCCATTTTTCGCTTTTGTTTGAATTTAAAATATCCGGCTAGGGAATTTTTTTTATCCGTTTTGGTTGATTTCAGAAATCCAACGATATTTGCGTCGTAAACAAAGCAGGCACATCGCGTCTTTACGGGCGTTATTTACGGCGTGTGAGAATTGAAACAGCGGTGATGAGTCGGTTTGGTGGAAATTTGCGTCGGATGCCTGGCTGGCTGTCGTGTGGTTGCTGATAACAGGCTTTACAGAGAATTTGATTGTCGGAAACAGCTTGTCAGTTTCTCAGAACAGCGGTAAAATAGAACAAATGAGAATTTCTGTGTTTTGTCAAGAAATAAATTTTCAATCCTCATAAGAACCAATCATTTAAAAAAAATGGCGAACATGAGGCAGTCTGATGAGAGAGTTCCGTTAGCGACCGCAAAAACAGGAAAAGCTGGCACGATTTCTGGATAAAACTGGTGCTCAGATTGCGACCTATTTTTCAAAACCTATTTGGAATCTGTTTCGGTGAATATAAATCCTTGCGCAAGTAAAAGCACGAAAAAAGTGGCTAAATCGTGCGAGGCTTAGAGCCTCCATTCTATTCCCATTTCGCACAAAACTCGTGCTCATTGAAGTTGTACATGTGTACGCTTAAAGCAAGCCCACACAGCACTAGCGACATGAAAATGAATGAACGAAAAACCCGTTCTTGCTTCTGTGTCCGCGTCATAAATGGGAAGCAGGGAAAATCGATAATGCTAGCTGGCTGCGTCACTTGATAAGAAGCACAGAGAAATTCAAATTCACACAGCTCTCCTCAGCTGCAATGGGCAATCGTGAATCGTGCGCGTGTGCTCGTTTTGTGAAAATTTCACACATGTTATGGGCTCAGTTGAAATCTGAGTGCTAGGCGTGAGGTGCGAAAATTGAGGCCGGATGAAAAGTGGATGACCATGGATGACCAAATTTCAACTCAGAGCAAATGCGTGAAGTAATTCAGAAAAAAACGGGATGAAAACAACGTGGTCTTTGTCTTTAGTCTTTCTGTCATGTTCTTTTCACTCAACTAGGGATGGAGCCGGTTCCGGTCCGCATTCCGGATTCCGGATTCCGGCGCCTAAAATTGGATCCGGATCCGGTCCGGATTCCGGCGCAATTTTGCCGGATCCGGCCGGATCCGGCCGGAATGGCCGAGACCCGCGAATTAAAAAGTTGATTCCTCCGTTTCAGAGCTGTTCAATTGTTTGACAAATTTGTTTCGGTGCTTTGTTGGTTTTGTTGTTGTGCATTTGACATGTGATCAGTGAGCGTTGCTTCAGTTTAGTGTTATGTTCAATGGTAAATGATTCACTGCTTTTGTCTTGAGTGGTAAACTTATGTGCAGCATCGTCCACTTTAAAAAACGTGGCTGCCAGCTTTTGGCCGACGTTGTTGATGAACAATAGCAGTTTTTTTTGAAATCAGCCATTTTCGTTGGTCATATTCAGTTAGCTGTGAAACAGTTGCTTTTTTGTGAGCCCCAGAACACCAGCGATTTTAGCGACGTGTGTTACCGTGGGTGTGCGGGGGTGTCGTGATCCCCTAAAACCCGATAACCCCCCCCCCCCCAACGACGAATCCACGAGACGACGACTCCATTTCAATGGTGTTGTCCGCCGTTTGCGCACTGAAGCAGCGCATTGAACAAGTCGATGCGAGTGGCTTTGGTACGACAAAAAAACGCTGCTGACCAGCATCGACACACGCTTCCGTGAGCGTTTCCACAACGAATCCAACATCATGGCCACGTACGTTGATCCGCGATTCAAGAATACTACAGTCGTCTTCGAAAATGAAGGCGCGATTCGTTGTGAACTACTTCACATTGCAAAGAAAATCTTGAAACGACCGGAGACGCCCACAAACTGCGACGATACATCCGAGATCGCGAACAACGACGATGACGAAAGTGAACGCGAGCCCGAACCAAAAAAGAAATTGACTGGCCTCTACGGAGGCATCGAGTTTCACGCTGCGCGACCGCGCAACCCGTCATGCGAATCCAGTCTCGAAGACGAACTGCGCGGCGAAATGAATCTGTACGAGTCGGATGATTTTATCGACGAACCGGACAAAAGTGATCTGGTGCTGGACTTCTGGCGGTTGAACTCGTCGAAATACCCCAAACTATCGACAATCGCGCGCAGATACCTGGCACCGCCACCAACAAGCATGGCAAGCGAACGAATGTTCTCTGAAGCCAGGCAGGTGTTTGTGCAGAGCCGATCTCGTCTGTCAGCTCAGAACGCCGAAAAGATAATGTTTCTGAATGGAGTGTTGTCAGCACTTGATTATCCCTATGCGATGTGAATTTTGTCAATTGTTGTTGTAATTTTTGGTTGGTTCATGTGCTGTGTCTTGCTGACTTTGTTTCTGTGTCTGTGCTGTTTTATGCTGAAAATGTGATGAAGAAGCGACGAAATGTGCGTAGATGTTTTTTAGACATAAAAAGGCCATTCCGGTCCGGATTCCGGCAATTTTTGCCGGATCCGGCCCGGCCGGAATGGGCTTTTGCCGGATCCGGCCCGGATTCCGGCAAATTTGCCGGATCCATCCCTACACTCAACAAGATATGCACACATATTTGCACGCGAAAATTTACTCCCCCATTATCTGGCGGGTGGGCAGATGGGAAAGCTGACCAACTTGAGCTAGACCGACCACTGGGACAACCACAACAGTTCATGATACGCGGATCGATCGTGATGAAACGTGAAACTGCGATTTCAAGACGGGTTTTACCATTTCAGCGTGATGGTAAAAAAACGGGTTTTATTTACATTTTGAAATGTTTTATTTCCAGACGTAGAAAGGAAACTAGTTTCAATTTTTATGTGGCAATTCAAAAATGCCCAAGAGACCTACTCGGTCATATTTAGAGAACTCAGATCGGATCACTTTACACAATTTTGAATTCCCGCGTCATGCATGAAACTGTTTACCCAGCTATGCGCACATTGAGTC
>JASANC010003773.1:0-26441 GCA_030248135.1 Theristus sp. LFF4_11
AAAAATGCTACAAGTATGCAAAAAAATTAAAAAATCGATTGCCCTTTAAGAAGTAGCGAAGCATTGCAATATCGGTCGCGCGCATACATAAAGGGTATTTCCCGCTATGTCGACAAATTGTGGAGCAGCGGAGACAAAAACCAAAAAAGGGTATCAGGGCAACTTTTTGCGCTGAATCCGAAAAAAGTAAGTGTCGTTGCAAAATTTTGCTACAGTAACTTAATATTTGCAATTTTTGGCTCCCTTGGTTTGGTTTTGGTTGTTTCTAATCCGTGTGGTGTCATACTTGAACGAGGTTTGTCCAATTTGGTATCAATCAGCTCCCCTTGAGCCAGCGAAGAATTTCCCTGTAGATAGCGCCACGGTCTTGTACTTGCCGTAACCCGCAGAGCAATTTTTTTGGGGCCTAATTTTTAATTAACGCTGGGTTTTTTTTTTTAGTTTTTTTTTTTTTTTTTTTTTTTTTTTTTTTTTTTTTTTTTTTTTTTTTTTTAATTTCTTTGATCAGGCAAACAACTTCATTCAGGATACCGTAACCATAGCTTGACTTCCGTACCCCTGGAGGTATTCCACCAAGTTTTCAACATTTTCAGGCATGAAATTGGTTTTATGGTCCATGCAGTGTTATACTTGAAGGAATCTAGTCAAATTTAACATCAATCGACTTCCCGTTGATTAGGCAAATACTTTTCATTCAGATACCGTAATCATTGCTTGACTACTGTTCCAAGTGTGTCTTTCCACCCTCAAATTTTTAGGGGCCACCTCAGGTGTTGAAACCGTAACGAAAGGGGGATTTCGGGTAAAAATAAATCTTACTTAGAAAAACGTTCAAAACCTGAGTTCAAACATCTTACTTTGCCCGATGTTTCTATCGTGCTTCATGCCATGGGGATGAGGATGAAATTCCTTTAATAATTAATGTGAAATTAAAAAACACGTCACAAAAATTCTGAAACCCTGTTACAAACACAAATCAAGGTTGCTGACTCCAATATGATGTTTATTTTTTCATACGAATTACTCCGCATCCTAAAAACCGCCTCTACAGGAACGAAAAAAAGAAAAAAAAATTTCCATAGAAACCGTTTTGAGACACGCAGTAATCTGTATAAAAAAATAAAAATCAGCACCTGAGGAGGCCCATAAAAATTTGGGGGTGGGAAGAAACACACTGGGAATGTTTGTCGACAAGGATTACGGTATCTGATGGATGCTAAATTTGATTGGTAGATTGATGTTAAATTTGACTAGATTCGTTCAAGTATAACACTGCATGGACCATAAAACCAATTTCATGCCTGAAAATAGTGAAAACTTGGTAGAATACCGTGCTTCAAGGGGCACGGAAGTCAAGGTATGGTTACGGTATCTGAATGAAAGTTGTTTGCCTGATCAAGAGTAATTGACTGATACAAATTTGATTCAATTGGAACAACTAGAACACTACAGGGATAAAAAATGTCACTTTCGGTCTAAAAATGTTTAAAAATGGTAAATATCGTGGTTTGCGGGTTACAACGCAATCACGATATAGTTGCGGTATCTAAATGGAAATTGTTTGCATAATCAAAAGGAGCCGATTGATACTAAATTTGGCTTGATTAGTTCAAGGCTTGACACCACACGGATTAGAAACACTCCAAAAAAAGAGCCAAAAAAATAAAAATCGCAAATATTGGGTTACTGTAGCAAAATTTTGCAACGGTACCCACTTTTTCGGATTCAGCGCAAAATGTTGCCCTGATACCCGTTTTTGGTTTTTGTCTCCGTTGCTTCACAATTTGTCGACATACCAGGAAATACCCTTTATGTATGCGCGCGACCGATATTGTAATGCTTCGTTACTTCTTAAAGGGAAATCGATTTTTTTTCTTTTTTGCATACTTGTAGCATTTTTTAAGGGCATTCAGAATCACTTAGCAACCCTACTTCACATCCGTTTTAAAAGTGCCTAAACATAGCAAAAACCACAAACTTTTTTAGTTTTTCTTAAATTCAAAACATAAAACAGCATTTTTTGTATATTGATGTTAACATAATAAATGTGCGCGCGCACAAGCGAAATCGATTGTTTTTTTGAATTTTGTTAATAGCTAAACGCAGAGGCGAGTTAGAGCCATTTTTCTAACGGTCCCCCCAAAAAACGTTTTTTTGTATTTTGAAACATAAAACCAGGTCAAATTAAAAAATAAATATGATTTTCGAACTCAACGAATCAAGGCTGTTTGATTGGTGTTAATTTCGTCAAAATTTGAGAATTTTTCAAAAACTGTTCTTAAAGGGGGTCGGTATTCTGAAAAAGCCAATCTTAAATGCAAAAAAATGCAGCCATTCAAAGCAAAATAATAGAAAATGGTAACCACCATTGAACTCCACGTATTCGAAAACCTTTATCCAAGTTTTAATGTTCGCATTTTTTGGCAAAGCTGGACGGTTAATAAGATTTATAACAATGTCTTGTCAAGACATGAACAGTTATTGTACATGTAATAGCCGCAAAATAAGCGTATTTGCAACAAGTTAATAGTAAATAGTTATTACCATTGGATTCTACGTATCAGAAAACATTAGCATCACTTTTATTATTAACATTTCTACGCACATTTTCAACGCAATTGCTTGAAAACCTGTATATTTCGCGTTTTTCATGGGGGGTCGACGACAAAAGTTGCTTTGTTACATCCTTATAAAGTTATTGCCCCCGGAAAAATTTTTTGCATCTTGTAGCGGAGAATTTGGGCTATCTTTTGGCACTACTGAAATTTTTCAGATCCTGTGGTCCTGAGGGTTATGAGCAAATTTGTGTTGAAAAACTTGTGACTTTTGGGCTAAAACTGACTTTTTAGTGAAAGGTCTGAAAAATACGGTACATACCCAGAAAAATGCGCTGAACAACGTGGTAAAGTTGGATTTTTGATTTGAACCCCCCAAAACCCAAAAAAATCGTTTTTCTGACAAAAGCCAAAAATTGACAAAAAATCGGCAAAAATCTAAATTTGCCTGTAGTGAGCCATAGGGTTGGAGTTTTGGGCTAAAAATTGGTATGCGTAATAAGTACCCTTAGTAGGTTGGTTTGGGCACAAAAACTCGAAATATCAAAATTTAGCGATGGGCCGGGGCTTGTACCGCACCTGTACCGCCCTTATGGGCAACACGTTTTAAGTTGCTGTGGTTTTAGTTTGAACACAGTGCACTCGGTTGTAACACAGTATTGTTGCACAAGCACACAACGCAAACAAACCCTTGTGTATTAGCGAACGTGTGAGCATGGGTTTTGTTGATTGTTGGTGTCGCACCAATTTGACCTTCTCTCAGTCATACTAGAGGTGGAATTTTTTTTGGAAAAATATAACTTCGTGAAAAATTTTCGGAAATTTTCCTGAAAATTTCGGGAATATTTCACGTGCCATCTCTAAGTCATACCATACCATACAACACGTAACCGATATTTTGCGACCACCCTACTTTGGCTTGCCTACTCATGGTGTCACACTTGTCTGGTATCATGCCGTGCACTGCAGAATAAAAACTGACTGACTGAGCCTCCTGTGGTGACGCCAGTTTGTCGTATTTCTCAGGCCAAGGCCGTCAGCTGAACGCGAGCTCGTCAATGGCGACTGGCGAGTGTGACGAGCGTGACGTCTCGTTGGTCGACCGTCTGTTCACGCTGGTCACTGGTGGCCTGAAGCGATGCTGGTGCACGAAACGCCACGGCGCGTCACCGGCTGCAGACACGCACGCCGTGTGCTCATCCTCGCACGCGAACGTCTCCATTGCTGGTTCGGTTTTTGTTCATCTCAAGTGGTTCAAGGGGGGGCACGTCACTGATGAGGCCACCCCTCTTCTGCAGGTGGCCGGGCCGAAATGCAGAGAACCAGCTTACACTTGGTTGATTTTGGTTGAGTGCAACGAAACGGTCAAGTATTGGGTTCAAGTAAAACAACAGTCAGTGAAAATCAATTCTGATTGCCAATAGAAATGCTTGTGGTTTTTCGGAAAATCGTTTTTCTCGTTGTTAAAAAACGACAACGCCATTTAGTTTTAGCGCAGACGTCGTTCTGAATCTGGTGCGCAAACTTGTTGCGTCCGTAGTACATTAAGATTGCACACACGACACGATTTCTAAAGCACGTGGCCCTGTTTGTTCAGTCCGTGCGTACGCACAAAAAAAACAAATGCGCCATTACCGATTGCAATTCGCAGGCATCGCGCAGTACGCCGGCAGCCACGGACAGGCGTCGTGTCACGTGCGCGAGTCGCGTCACGTGAACGTGAACGTGACAGCGGCCGGCGGCACGCTTGCGCTCGCGATGATGTACGTGAAGTCGCACGAGCACGCGGTCGCCGAGCGGTTGGCCCTGCCGAACACCATGTACCTCCTCGACCAGATACGACCCGACTTCGCGATGCTGCGGTTCGTGTGCGTGGTGTGCCGAACCGGCAGATTCAAATTGAAACATTCGAAGGTTATGTGCGCTGCTGGCTCCATCGCGGTGAAACACAAACCGAACCAACACAAACATTTAACAGAGAATAAAACGACATACAACCACATACTGTCATAAGAACATCTTTGTATGGATGATGATTAGCTGATTGTCTTTAGTTGAATCTGCACGTATGAAACAGGTCGGTTTCAGTGTCAACTGTCAATACGCACGGATTTTCAATTTTTTTTTCAAAATTTGGCAGGTCAGAAAATTTTAGTTTGACTAAAATTGCACATTGTTTCAGTGTGCTCGCACGTTCACTGATCCTCTGGAACGACGTTCACCCGTCACGTGACTGGGTGCAACAGCAAGTGCCCTCGATCATTCGTCGTTGGCTGCCGTTTGTGCTGGACAGCGCCACCGACAAAGTGCACGAGCTTGATGTTGACGCGGAGTCTGTCTGTCAGTGCTATGCGACCGTCGTTGCCGGCGCCTGTCTTGCCATTGGAATCCGCTTTGCTGCAACCGCGAATCGCTCGGCGTTTGCAACATTGGTTTGTAATGGCTGCGTTCTGTGTTGCAAAGAGATGCAGGCATCATCGGAAGAATTGTGTAGCTTCCAGTGGGACTCGAACCCACGTCTCTGATGTGCCGAGCCAGCGCCTCAGATCGCCGAACCATCGAGGCCCGCCGTCCTGATCTTACTGATCTAGCTCGAATGCTGTTACATATGGCTGGATTGTTCTATAGAACGTGGCACGTCTAGTCTGGAACGGAACACGGCTTATTATTTTCTTGCCGAAAACTTCGAACTTTTTCTGCCGAACCTCTCAGGTGCACTATTTCCGCCTGTTCATGGACGAAAAGAGTGTCCTGTCAAAGCACGCACGCACTTGGACACAGAGCACATGCCGCAACACGGTGATCATCGCAATTGGACTGGTCGGTGCATCCGTTTGCTTCAGTAAACTGGGACCGTTTGCTTGTAAATCATTAGTTTGACTTCGTTATCGTCAGCAAATCATGTCCGTAGCGCAAGGCATTTCGTATGCACTGATACACCAGATAGCAAATTATGCCACGCCACGGACACAACGCATTTCTGTTTTACAAAGCAAGATTTCACGTGAGATGGTTGAATAATCTGGATTCATGTGACCTCTATGTCGAGGAAATCGGATCCGTGTGATGTTGTAAGTGAGTTTGTGCACACGAGCAAAGCGTGCAGGTGATGGCGGGCAGCGGCAATCTGGACGCGATGCGCATCGTGCGGCTGGTGCGTGCGCGACGCAAAGGCGCAGCACTCGCGAACAACAACAGTCGCGCGACGGCGCCCGCTGACGCAGAGCAACTCGGCGGCTACATGGCCGCGCACATGGCGCTCGGACTGTTGTTCCTGGGTGGAGCGCGGTAAAGCGGCATTCATGAAGCAGTAATTACTGACGCGTACCTGTGTTCAAGCATAGCTACGCGGCTACTAAATACTGGTTCATGAATGCCCCTTAAGGGGCACTTGCAGCGTGATTGTTGCTGCTGCGATACTTGTGGTGGTCGGTTTTTGCTCTTGTGGCCATGTCTGCAGTTGTACCAACAAGTTCAGTATTGACGGCAATATCTGCGGACAACGACGCAGCTCCTACACAGCGTGTCCGCACCCGACCGAGCCCGCTCAATCGGCCAAATTGCGTCACTACCTGTCCCACCTGTTGGGCGATGAACAGCAACAACAACAACGGCAATATCTCATGAATTTACCGAGTCATTTCCAGGCACTCACTGAGCACAAGCAACATGGCCGTTGCTGCGATGTTGTGCGCGTTCTATCCACGATTTCCGACCGCCGTCGATGAAAACAAGTGGGTGTTTTGAAACATGTTGTCCAAGACATTCTGAAAACAAATATATAATACGATGTCTTTGTAAATTTCATTTTTGCAGGCAATTCTTGCAAGCGTCCCGCCATCTATGGGTTTTAGCGTGCGAACCCCGATTGTTAGCCCCTGTAGACGCGGACACCGGACAGCAGACGTCTGTGCACTTGCGAATCTCGTACAATGTAGGCTGTTTGTGGATGTCAATTGTTGTGCCTAGTTTTTTCGACAAAACTTGCCCGTTTCCGCCGGAGTTTGGTACCTTATGGTTTCCGGAAACGGTGTGCGAACAAATAAATAAAATAAATAAATGAGTAAATTAAAATGAAACAATGAAAAAATAATTTTAAATTTGACAAAAAAATTGAAACACCAGGACTCACCACAATACCGAGGCGCCGAGTTCCTGTGTCGCGCGCCGTGCATTCTGCCCGAGTTGAATTTGCTGCATCGCGTTGCTGTAGAGGACGAACGCTTTTGGCCATTCGCATTCGACGTCACCGATGTGCAGCAGTTGCAGCGGTTGCAGTGAGTCGATTTCTATGAGCATATCGGATCACAGCACTCTAAAATGGCAAAACGTGTCATGGTGTGGTGTGAGAACGGTTGGAAATGTTATGAAAAGACTGAATGAGTGCAAGATTGTAGCGCAGTTAGAACCAACTTCTCCCCCATACCCAATTCTATATTGCAGCGTTTTACTGGTGAAACGCGACGGACGCATTTCAGTCGTTCGACGCTCCGGCTTTCTGACGTACGAAGAGGATGAAGCGGTGCGTACTTGTATGACCTATTTTTTCGAACGTGTCCCACTGAAATGACGTCATGTGCCGCAAAACCTGCGCTTGTCGTTCACAGCAAACCAGACGTTCCGTTTAGCCGGTTTCTTCCCGTAAACAAATGGTGAATGGTGAATCAGTCACACCATACTGAAATTTTAGTGACTGTACTTTGACAAGCGGGCGTTTTTAAAGCAAATGACGTCATTTTAGTCTGGACACGTTTGCATAAATCCACAATAGCAGCTTGTTGCTTCTTCCATCTGTTGTTGTTGGTCTGTTTGCACAGAATGCGTCGTTCGTTTCAGGGTTACAAGAGCATGTCCACACTGGCCGTGATGCGCAAGAACGTCTGGCAGCCGACGACGCCTCTCTCGCAGAATGATGTGCGCCGTTTTTTTTTAAGTTTTAGCTCTGATAATGGTGCCAGACGCACACGGCACACTACTGAGATTAGTAGCACTATTGAGCTTCATAAAACTGACTCCAGCAATTCAGGATACCAATGTGATTGGATTTCATTGCATAATGCATATTAGAGTATAATAGTGAATGTTGAGTTTTAGTGTTGTTTGTTTCAGTATTTTGAACTTGAACTTGTGGTTTTTTTAGGATCAATTAGACCTCTTGTCACGCGCGCTGCACCAGTGGTCGACAAAACAAGAATGCCTCGAGACGTATCCGTTCATTGTGGATCTCGTCAATGTATGGCCTATTTTTTTAAACGTGTCCCACTGAAATGACGTCATGACTCATGTGCCGCAAAACATGTGCTTGTCGTTCACAACAAACCAGACTATCCGTTTAGCCGATTTCTTCCCGCAAACAAATGGTGAATGTCGAATCAGTCACACCAAACTGAAATTTTAGTGCCTGCACTTTGACAAACGGGCGTTTTAAAGAAAATGACGTCATGTTAGTCCGGACACGTTTGAATAAATCCACAATACGTGCTTGTAAAACGAAAACACACATTGAAATGTCAATTTCAATAGTCGCTTTGCTGACGCAATCCAGTTACTTTTCGCTGCTGAAGTTCCATGCATGTGTATGCTTATCATATGTATTTCTTTATTTGTGAATGTATGCAACAATATTACTATTTTATAAGAGTCTACTTGTACTGCCTTCAAACTAGGACTAAATTGTATGTTTTAACACAGCTACGCGTCACTAAATACTGTTTCATGAATGCCGCTTAAGCAATTTCAGCAACTGCTGGTGTCGAGTGCGTGCGTCGTCTCTCGCGCGTCCATTTGGCAACTGCGACTGTTTGCAGCGTTGTGTCGTTCCGGGCAGACATGTGCAATCAACGAACAATTGGTCAATAAGCTGCAGCATCACTGGTACACACGCGTCACACAGCCGCAGTTGCTTGCAGGTTAGATCGCTTTGATTGCTCTTTGAAAAATCTTGGACTAGTTCACAAATCATGATCATGCGGTATGCGCCGTTGCTGTTGATGCCTGCCGTCTCGATGCTGAGCAAATAGTTACCCAATCAGCCAGCCCAATTGAACGCAACCACCAATCCAATTGTTCTTGTACCAATTGCTTGTTGTTGTTTGATGATGACTGCTAAATTTGCTACTCTTGATTACGAACATGATGAGCACTTTCAACCACCAATGTTTTTTTGGAACTGAAAACAACAACAACAACGACTCGCACCCACCACGTCTGGCAAAGCAGGCCATCTGTTTTTTTGTACCTGCTTCACCGTTGTGCAATACAGTCCTGCCATGGAGTGTCTTTCTGAGCAGTTATTATTGCAGCAATCCGTGATTCGTTGTGTCGCTTCATCGATGGTGCCAGCACGGCGCAGTCTTCGTCGTCGGCAATGCAACGAGCCGAGCGCCTTCTGCCGGCCGTTCTGGCGACACTGTGGCCGTTGACACGCCAGCAGCTGCGAGACGCTATTCGTAGGTTGCTTGTGGTGTTTTTGAACGCTCTGTTGAAGCAAGCAACAACAGAAGCGAGGCGACATTACGTGTGTGGTCTTTTTATTATTGAATCTGTCGTACCGATGACGGATGTAGTGATCAATCACAGACGACACAGTGGCCATTTGGTATTGCTTCTGTTCTGACAGCTTCCAATACAAAGACCATACACCATTCTAGTGAAATCAGCGGATGCGACGAGTGCGATTGAGTTGGCATCGTCTGTGTGTGCGCCGGCTGCGGGCGGTGGCGCAGTGCACTTGAGAAAATGCCTGTTGCTGGCTGAGATTCTCATGAGTGGACGTAGTCAGCGCTCAATGGCAGAAACTGATCGGTAGTAGTGCATGTACAGGGTGGGCCAAAAAAGGTTCCAAATCTAAAATGCTCTCACTGGCGTGTGCTGAAGTGTTTAGAGCTGAAAATTGGAACACTATTAGAAAACATTTGGAGGTTTTTCCAGCCAAATTTTTGTTACGGTATGTTGCCCTTATCACTCACTACAGCAGAATATCTGAAAAAACATAAAAAAATAGACAAATGTGGTAAAATACAGAAGGTTGATTTAGCTGTAACAAGAACCTCATGGCTAAAAATTTGGAACACTGTTAGAAAACTTTGAGTTTTTTTTGTGATCAATTTTTTTTGGTTCACACGTTTCAGTTTATTTTTACAGTGTAATTTTCAAAAATAGCGATTTTTGACGAAAAACAACGTTCATCCATAATCTCACTGTTTATCATTGCTCATAAACGAACTTCCAAATTGATGTATCGCCGCGCGGGGTAAAATTGAATTTTGTAGAAATTTTGCTAGCCACTGTGGAAAAGTTATTCGTATGTTCCCACCAATTGGCACATCGGGGTCGCTTCTCTGCCGTCCACTTAGCCATGATGGTAGCAACGACTGAAAATGGAATTGCATCTTTCACTGCAGAAAACAACCAGTCTGCTATGGTGAAAAAATCAGAGTGGCAAATTGTGTATATTAAAAAAGAAAAACAATTCGCATTTGAAAAGACAAATTCGCATCTGTTCTGAGCAGAATTGCTCAGTGCTCACCGACCCTCGAAGATTCGAAGTGAAACATCCGGTTGAGAAAAGACTATTCAAATGCAATTCAGCATTCGGCATTTGCAAGCTACTGTATGTGCGTATTGTTTTTTTCATGTTTTTTGTGTTGTGACACTTGGGTTGTCACCAACGTTCATCATTTGGTTTTTGTTACAGCTAATTTACCCCTCTGCATTTCACCACATTTGTCGATTTTTCATGTTTTTCAGATATTCTGCTGTAGTGAGTGATAGGGGCTACAAACCGTGAAAAAAATTTGGCCAGAAAAACCTCCAAATGTTTTCTAATGGTGTTCCAATTTTCAGCTCTAAACACCTCAGCACACGCCAGTGAGAGCATTTTAGATTTGAAAACTTTTTTGGCCCACCCTGTAGAACAGTAATCGGTGTACAGTCAGACTGTGAAACATGTGCAAGGTGGGAATTTTAGCATTTGAATCCGGCATGCTGATTGGCTGATTGGACCAATCGGTGAGCTAATTTCAAATGCAGCCGACCAGCAGACGCGTATGATTTACAGTTCGACTGTAGTCCAGTTCCAGTAATATTATTGAATATGCGGGTCTCATTTGACGTTTTTTCCAATAGTTTCAAGGCACTTGCTCATGTTGAGTCTGTTATGTTGGTGTACTTTCGAGTTGTTGATGTTGAATAGCTGACCAAATTAGTCAGCGGTTCATTTAGTAGTGTGTTGTTTGAATTCTTAATTGAAATTTCAAACTAATGGTGTCAGATAAAGTGAAACGTGGTCGAAAGAAGGATGAATTTTGCACATTTGACGACATTTTTCAGCTGCGCACGTTTTCCAGCGTGCCTGCAAATGAACCATTTTGTGCAAAAGTTATGCTCAATGGTTTGCAGGAACGCTGGAAAAGACGCTGAAAAAAATCACATGCAAATGGTCTTATAAAGATAAACAGTTTTAAAGAAAAAAGGGCTGAACACGATGGAGAGCAAAAGGGATGGAAGAATTGAGATTGGGAAATGGAGTGTTCATGCTCCATCTCCATGACCAGTCATGGTCCAAGAAAAAATAAACAAACTATTCTGTTATATTTTTTGCTTTCTTCATTTTCACGATTTTTTCAGAACCAGAGTGGGTTTATTGGGCAATAAAAATCACACAGTTTTCACAACAGTTGGTTGGATCAACGGAGTTGAGTTTCACGAAAGATTTATTTCATTTGCTGTTCACGTCTTGCTGTTTCACCATGCCGTAGTAGTGCCCTTTCAATTGCAACAGTTCATCGTGAGATCCTGAAGAACGTTTTTCAGGTGAGTGGATCATTTAATTTTGTTATCATTAACGCGACAATCAAAAGCAGTTCTTCGGCTCGAGTCGAACCTGATTCCAGTATTTCACCATCGTTCATCACTATTATCTTGTCCGCGTTTTGCACGGTCGACAGGCGATGTGCGATGAGTACGCACGTACGACCCATCTTTGCGTTCTCGATTGCGTTTTGCACGATCTATGCGCGTAATCGCAGTTTCATTTAGGACGATTTATCGACTTAGCAGGCTCAACAAACGGCGAAGTCGACCCGAGATCACCCGACTTTCTCGCTTTCACTGTCCAACGCGGACGTCGCCTCGTCGAGCAGCATGAGACGCGGCTGTCGCACGAGCGCCCGGGCAATCGCGACGCGCTGCTTTTGGCCGCCGGACAGTTGCGTTCCGCGTTCACCGGCTCGCGTGTTGTAGTTCTACGTGATGATGTGGTACGTTTGAAAACGGAATGTTTGCTTTCAGTGAGTAAACTCAACAACATTCAGAGACTCTCGGAACGAACGTCGGGCAGTGCCATTATGAAGTCGTGCGCGTTCGCCTGTATCGCGGCGCTGATGATTTCTGCCTGCGTTACGTCACTCATTGCGTACGCGATGTTCTGCTCGATGGAACAGTCGAACAGCACTGGCTCCTGGCTGACCAGAGCGGCCGAATTGCGCAAGTGGCCGACGTTCAGAATGCGCACGTCGTGGTCGTCCAATAACTGTGTTATAAATACATTATCTTTTTGTCGAAAGGAGGCGGCAGTAATGTTGAATGGATCTGTGGAAAAGCCGTACAGCTGAAAACTGAACGCGCTGTTTTGCGCCCGAACGTAGTAGTCCGAATATGAATTAAAATAATTTTACGATAAAAAAAATTCTGATTAGTTTTGTTTTTCATTTCCTAGCACAAAACTGTCGTCAGGTTATGTTCAGTTTTGTTGCAGCGCGCGCAGCCGTGATACATTTTCCCTATCTATACGTGCAACTGCGTATTGGGACAAGTTTAATAAGAAAGATAACAGTAAAGTCACACAAAATACGGAATCAAAAGGCTTAATTTTGATTTTTCTTTCAATAAAGATCAATAAAAAATCGCTTACAACGCAGCCGGTCGTCGCGTCGTAGTATCTCTCGAGCAGACTAACGATGCTGCTTTTTCCAGACCCACTGTGGCCGACCAGTGCCACAGTTTCTCCCAGTTTGATCGACAGTGACACGTTCTTCAGGACGTTCAATTGCGGTCGAGTCGGATAGGCGAACTCAACATTGTTCAGTTTGGCTGCACCTGTCAGAGTCTGAAAGGTTTATTTTATAAGTTCTGTCTTTAATGGGGCAAAATCTTTATCACAAGTTATAAGTAGCCCATTTTCTGACCGGCTTCATGCCATGCTTTGAGAAGTTGTCGATTTTCGGTTTCGTTTTCAACATGTGAAATATCAGGCCGGCCGACAGCTTCGCTTTGAAAAACTCTGGAAAATAATTCGCAGCGAAAGCGAGATTCCACATCGAAAACTCCAACGGGAACAGGACGCTGAATGGAACTTTCTCGATTACATCGAACCAGCTCAAAGTGAATGTCAATTGAATTGCCGTTCAGCGAACCGCACTCACCGGAAAATGTCCAGAGGCATCATTGAATTAACGCTGACCAGCCAAGCACCAAACGCAATTGAAGTTGCCGAGAAGAAATACTCTATCGATTTAGCGTACGCAATTGCGAGTGCATGAACGAGCGTTTGTCGAATGCCGTGTCTGTTGGAGAAATGTAAATGTAAATGGCAAATGGATTCTTGAGTGTTCAGTGATTCTTGAATTTATTCAATCTCACCTATGCGGCATCTCCAGTTGCTCGTAGTATTTTGCGTTGAACGTCGACTCGCGACCAAGTGCTTGAACCGTGTGAATGTTTTCGATCGCTTCCGAAGCTGTCTGAAGAATTGCGGCGCAAATTTTGAATATATCGCGAAACGAGATCTTCTTCGGCGCTCACCCACTTTTCCAGCTTCCTCCATGATTTGCTGGTCAGCCATTGAGGTGCTGTCACGAACTCGAAACTCCAGCATGCTGCCTAGAGCGACCAACGGCGACATGGCGAATACCAACAGCGCCAGTTTCCAGCCAAATGCAAAGCTCAATGTGACTCCAACGACAACGGAGAGCGCTGCTTCAATGACCGTGCCGAATCTCCAGTCTAACGCCTGAAACTTGCTCTTGTTCCAAAAGTTGTTCATCCGAAATTTTAAACTTGAAAGCTCGAAAATTGGTCCACGTTTATCTCTGACGTCATCTCTGCTTGTTTTTCCAGCCAGCTAATTGCTTGCTTGTCTTGATCAAAAACAACTAACGCTTTTGACGTTCTGTGCATCTGTGGCAAGACGCATGGACAGTTTTCCAGCGGCATGTTTTGGGTGGTCGAAGTACGCAGCGTCTTGACTGAGCAGATGTCGAAATGTTTTGCTTCGCAAGCCAGCAGTCATTTGTTCGGCAAAACGTGCGAAGAGGTAGTTCTTAAACGCCGAGTTTTAATTTCGGCTCTATTATGAAACTCTCGGAATAGATTCTTTTTTAATGACCTTACCGAAACGAGGAATGTCAAACCGTAGATCAGACCGAATATGGCAAAAGTTATCGCAGCCAGTCGGGATAGAGACAGCAGCCGATCTTCGTCTTGTTGCTCGTAAATCTAAAGAATTTGTTTCATTTGAAACAAATGAAATACTGAACAAACGATGACCTCGCGAAATATTCCTGAACTCACGTAATAAATAAAATTGTAAAGCAGCGCAAATACTGGATTTGCGAGACCCTGTATAAAGCACATAACGACACAAGCACCCAACAACGACCAATAAGGGCGTGCTTCAATTAAAATCCTCTGAAACAGACATATTCTATTGATTGTTACTAAATTTTATTTCGTGACAAAACGACAGAAAAAAATGATTTCGTCAAAATTGCCTTGAATGTTGATTCGCTGGCGCGTTCTTCTTCAAGTTCTCTTTGTAGTCTCTTTATTCCAGTGTCGACGGAGGTTTGTTGTTCCAACATTGATGATCTGCCAGGATCCGTTGCACTGTACTGCCTTGAGTGGCTCCGTCGGATGCCGTGTTTTCTGTCTAAAATTCCAGTTTCCTGAGATGGTCTTAACTGGAAGCCAGAGGCACACTAAGGTGTGCTGGAGTGGAGGAGACGGGAAAATGCTCAAAAGAGAAAACTGGTTCGCTACAAATATTCGGCCCATGAAGATCGTATATCTGCGCGGGCATATTATTTATTACCAGTTATATCGACAGTTTCATTGTCCACGTCTGAAACTTGCAGACCGCTTGGCTCTGTTTTTCGTCTCTGCATTGCCTGCGCTTTCACCAGCGTCGCGTAGAGACCGCTTTCCTTCTCCATCAGTTGCTCGTGTGTGCCCGACTGAACGAGTTTACCTTTGTCAAAGACAAAAATCCGATCCACGTTACGGATTGTAGACAGTCGATGCGCCACCACAACTGTTGTTCGACCTTGCTGTGCCTAAATAGCTTGATGTTCGATTCGATTGCCAGTATTGCCAATATGTATTTCGCATTCACAAGTTTAGAGCAGACCTTTTCTAGGGCCTCTTGAACAACACGTTCAGACGCTGTATCAAGTGCAGAGGTCGCTTCGTCCAAGAGTAAAACTTTTGGATCTCGAACCTAGGAACAACATTACATTGCAATTGTTGAGCGTACACTAATTGATTCTAAACTTGAAAGCTTGCAACTCACCAAAGCACGAGCAATAGCAATGCGTTGTTTTTGACCGCCAGACAACTGAGCGCCTCGTCGTCCAACCAGCGTTGAATAACCCTGTTCACGATTGGTGAGGTTTCAAAATTGATGAATTTCACAATGGTACAATAAATCTAGAACGCCGAAATCCTATACCATTGGCAGCGACTGTATGAAATTGTGAGCGTTTGCCATTTTGCAAGCGTCAATGATTTCCGTCAAACTGGCGTCTACCCTGCCGAGGCGTACATTCTCTTCGATGCTGGCGTCAAACAACATCGGCTCTTGGCTGACCAGCCCAACAGACGAGCGGAGCCAACCGAGATTCAGATTATTGATGCGGTGATCGTCGAACATGATCGAAAACGAAAAAAACGAAAACAATAAAGCAGGACTCGTAATTTTTTGTGCTTTGCATCCCACCTTTCCGCTTTGTGGATCATAAAAACGCAACAGCAAATTGACAATTGTACTTTTGCCAGAGCCAGACGGGCCGACTAGTGCCACGGTTTCGCCTGGTTTTACTCGTAGCGAAACGTTGTCTAAAGCCTGCACGACTGAGTGTTTTTTTAGTTTTAAGGAGTTTCCACGAAAGCTGAAAGCGGCTGACTTTACCTTCACATCCGGACGCGTTGGATAGGCGAACGTGACATGACTGAATTTTATTGATGCGTCTGCGTTTACTGGATAAGCGCCAGTATCCGAATAACTGTCGATCGGTGGCGTCTGAAGGATGCGGCAGAGCTGCATTAGTTTCCAGTGTTGGTCCAAAATCAAAACTCGTCCACCATTACTTACTCTATCGATTACTTTGTATAGTGCTGCTGCGGCAGCCTGCGCGTTCGTTAGCAGCGCAAACTGTGGCACGGCAAAGCCGATTGTTAACGAACTGGTCATGATACTCAGGAATACCTAAAAATCAGTGGTCAACTTTGTGTAATGTTAAAACCAGCTTGTTGTCGGAACATTTTCTCATTTCCAACACGACGGAAACTTCAAAATTTACCGTAAACACAACTCCTTTTGAGATCGAACCGGATAAAACCAGCACGGCACCATACCTAGCAGACAAAACCAAACACTATATTTTGCGTCGTGATCATATAAAGAAGTTCTTGAGTATATGTATACTCGACTACACCTAACTAAAGCCACGTACAGCAAACTTCAAAGCACAAAATACTTCAGCAGCTGTCAATTTGTCATCATATTAGAATTTCTTGATGGAACCCACCAAAATGCAAGGCCGTATGAGGAAAATAACACGGCGATAAGCAGACATTCGGTTGCTGCAATGTAGACACCGCGTTTCACACCTTTGCGACGACCTTCCATAAGCGCTTTGTCGTACCTAAATTAATAAATTAAACGGCATTCATGAATATTTAATGACGCGCGGCTGTGTTAAAATATATAGCTACGCGGTCACTAAATACTGTTTTATGAATGCACCCTTATTTTTTGTCGCAGTGCATTTATATCTCAGGCATTTGGTTTCTTGCACTAACTAACAATTTCCGCCGCACACCTGTCACATTCATACTGTTGTCCATTGAAGGCAATGACCGTTCGAATGTTCGACAAAACCTCTTCTGCCACAGCGCCCACCTTTGCATACCAGGCCTGTTGATCCCGGGCAACTGTTTCGGTAAGCTAATGGCAACGGTCAAATTATATACATGTATTTGTGCTTTGGACATTTCTGTCTAACTGCAGAAGACCAAAACTCAAAACTACGAATACCTTTCCCATGAACGCCGACAGTATGATGAAAAACGGCATCAACGACAGCGTCACCAGTGTCAACTGCCACGAATATATAAAAGCAACTGCGTAGCCAGCGCAGAATTGTGCCAACGACTGCAGTAGCATTGCCAATTTGTCACCGATGCCTTCTCGAATACGGTCGATGTTACTGATCGAAATACATGTTTTTTTAATAAACTCACATCGTTTTAATAATCTTCACAGTTCTTTCGTAACAAACGAATGGACGAATTGTCATGCACATACTCCGTTAAGTTTGTAGTCAGTGTGCCACCCGATTGATTGTCAAACCAGCCAATGTCTTGACGTAGAATGGCACGAAAGAATTCACGTCTCATGCGGTCAACAATTTGTTCACACACGTACGACCAACAAAGCATCTGTGAATTTCACTTCATAATATCATAAAAGCAGTCAGATTCAATCAGATCGATCTTGGAGTACAGAGCTCCATGGCACTCAAACTGCGCATTAATTATGGCTGGCACTGTAACCAACCAACCATAACCGCTGAAGTCAAGAAGACGACCGCTCCAATGATGATGTAAATGAGACAACTGCTGAGTGTGTCGCTCCAGAATGCATCCATCACTGGGTCATAGTAAAGGCTGTGATTCAATGCCAGAAATGTCTCATTCTTCAGCAACACATCGTAGACAATGAAGTTGTTTGACAGCTGTCCCATGACAATTGCCTCGAGTGCCAGCCCTGCACCGCTAACAACAGCGGCTGCAGTTCCGATCACTAACAGTAACACGTCCCAGCACGTCGCGTAGCGAAACTATGGTAATTTTGCAGTCAAGAAGCAAGGTGGCTAAAAAAATATATTTTCGACTTTGTGCCATTTTCAACATTTAGTGGAACTTGGCAGCACCCGTCACTGTGTTCACAAAAGATTGTTTTTGTTTCAGCAGCATTTACCAGTGAACGAATCGAGGTTGATTTTGTTTCAGTATCGGTAGTTGTTGCCGACCTGCTGGTTTCACTTTCTTTCTCTGATGGTGTTTTCTCATCGTATCTGAAAAATTTGTGTTTTCTGAAACAAAAACTTCAAATCATGCGGATGCGCGAGCGAGCGTCAGCGAGCGGACAGCGCATCACGCATTATGAGCAACACAAAAACAACCCACTCACGCATATTTCAACAGAACCCTAAATAATTAACTAGCCAATTTCCTTTAACTCAGTCTCGACGACGGTAGATCCGAGCGTGCAGATCAATACATCGGCGCTCGAGGCCGGGGACTCGGAGCGTGGATGTCAAACGTCCTTAGTGCGAACAAACCATTACACCAGGGGAGCACACTTCAGTGGAGGTCCCGCCGATCGAACGCCGGCTGCAAGGGATAAGGAGAGAGTCGAGACTCTTTTTGCGTCCGTCGAGTGGAGCGTCTGTGCAGTTGAGCTCTTGCGCCGCCCGAATGGTCATGGAGGACCGCCCCCGGTTGGCTTGGTCCTCCTGGGATCGGCTTCTAATCGATCCGAGCATCGGGATTGGAGCGTCAGTCAGAAAAAGGAAAAAGGAGCGAGTCGAGACCTTGGAGCATCCGCCGAGTCACGCGATTCTACAGTTTGGAATTCCAGCAAGGCTCGAATGGTCATGGAGGACCTGACCTGGGGTAGACCGGAGTTCCAATCCATCGATATTTCCGAGGCGCTGCTCGAGGTCATGGAGGACCTCATCTAAAGTGGAGTTGGACGCCTATTGAAGTGAAGGAATAGTGAGTTGGGTGCAGTGAGTTTTTGGATTTCTCGGCGGTATTTTCACTTTGTACTTTTGCTTGCGATTTCATTTTTTATCGAGTTTTTGCTTCGTTTGTTGTTTGTTTGTGCCGAAGATCCAAGTGAACACCCAGCCACACGATTGTGAGCAGCAGTGTAAACAGTTTGAGTGCCGTCCTGTTTGGAGCCCCTGTGCAGTTGGAGCTCCTGTGCAGTTGTGCGTCGTCGTTGAGGTTGTGGAGGAGCGAGGTTGGTGACGGGTGGTGTGAGTTTTCGGACTTTTCTCGGCTACAGGGTGAATCACGTTCGAGCGACGATCAATCAAATTTTTTCTTATTCGTTTTTGCTTCTTTTTGGTTTTTGTTTTGCCGAGAGTCCGAACACACACACCCGACAGCTGCTATTCGACACACGTACGATCGAAGCGTCAAAGGATCGTGTGATCTGTTTGTGTTCGACGAAACAACAGCCGCAGTGATCGAAACAGCAGCCTCAGTGAACGAAACAACATCAACCGATCGAAGCAACAGTTGATTTTGGAAACATCGAAACAACAGCAGTCGATCGAAGCTTCTGTGATTGTGGAACGATCGATACAACATCAGATCGATCAAAGCGTCGGGACTTCAAGGATCGAATCGACTTCTGTTCGATCGAAGCTACAATCGATCTGCGGATCAGCAGTGATCGATACAACGTCGATTTGATCGAAGTGTTCGAGTGGAGTGTGTCGCTGCTGTGAAAGTTGCTGTTCGATTGGATTGTGTTGCTGCAAACGGCTGTTGAGTGTGATCGATTGGAGCGAACAACCGACGATGGGCACAGGCAAGAGAGGGAAACGAGTGATGCGACGACGACACGGGGCAGTAATAGAGATGCCATGGAGGGCACATGTCGATCAAAGGATACCGATGCGACAACAACATCAGTCAATGGTGGACCGATATGATGTGACCAGCTATCATGTGAATGTCGCCGATCCTCAGACCAGTTGCACAGAAGCCATGGAGGGCACGAGTGCAGGGACTAGTTGTTCGGAGGGACGATGGCAGCAGTGCAGTGAGCCGGATAATCAACCGACGTTGTGGGACAATGAAAGTGCAGTGCATTTTCTTAGCCGAGTAACAACTGCGATGCTGGATGGGACAGGCTTGGGCGCGGAGATCGTAACATGCATGATCGAGGGACTGCAACAATGGATGCAACAACGTGTTCTGAGGGAGTGCGCGCAGCTTTCCATGGAGGAAGTCGTTCAAAAGATCCAACAAATGCAGGACGAAGGGAGACGAGACGCTGGTTGTAGCTCATGGAGGAGCGATGCACCGGACGACCCAGGATGTGAGATGCACACTGCGATGGCGAACGATGACAAGTTGGTGTGCGTAGAAGGAGTCTGGTGTCAAGCGTCCGTCGAGAAGCGAAGAGGTGACAGCTATATAACATCATGGTGCCTGCAGGAGATCGAAAACCGAATTGGAAGGAAGTTGCATCGGGTCATGGTTGTGGAGAACATCGACGGTGAACGATGCACTGTGATGCGCACACTTGTTCGAATGCGACATGGAACGAATGAAGTTGCAGTCCGCCTGACGATTGATGATACCTCGGACAACTACGAGATCATCATGGCTGGGGAAGATCACAAGCTGTTTGCGGCGCCGCGCAAGGAGGGAGAGATGGACGAAAGACCAAAGCGACCAAGGAAAACGGGAAACGAAATGCCGGAAGAACAAAAGAGAAGGTACCCGTTGCCGAAGTACGCTGCAAAGAGCGAGTCCAAATTGAAAGGCAGGCCTGGCAGAGCGACTGTGAAAGGCAAAGTGACCGTAAAGCCTGGTGAAACAACAACAGCAAAGGTGAAAGTAACACCAGATGAGAACGGACATCACAAGCCACAACAACAAACATCGGTTGCGAGTCACGCGTTCATGTTGCTGCCATCTGATAACAACGAGCTGCTGAGCACCTGTTTGGTCGAGTTGTCGGACGAGAACGAAGGACTGGTGCTGTTGACGAATCCGACGAACTGCATGGTGCACTGCGACGATGGAATGGAGATCGGCGAAGTGAAGTTGACTCGAATTGTGCCGGATCCACTGAAGCGACAAGAGATGGTGATACCGAAGGAAGCGAAGTTGCCGGACGAGTGGAACACGGAGGCATGGTGCGTTGCTTGTGGTGACGAGTCGCACAACAAGGATCAGTGCACCGCATATGCTGTCTGGTGGAATCGCAACCTGAATGAAGACACAGTGATGGAAAGATCTGATGCTGTCGCCATGGTATGTAATCTGCAAGTTGCGAGGCAAGCTGAGATGGAAGGCCGAGTAAGAACGAACGGCAAAGAATGCCAGTACTGCAGATTGCCGGGCTACAACAAACAGCTGTGTACCAACTTGTGTCACCTGATGCCGAAGTTGTTGGATGCTGGTTCGGACGGAGGCAATGGAGTGCCGAAGCTGTCGATCGAGGAAAGGAAAGCGAAGTTGGAAAGATGGCTGAATGGAGCGACGGTTGCAGACAAGCTGACAAATCAACAACGCATGGAGGCGGTGCAGCTATGTCGTGACAATCATGCCGTGTTTCAACTGATGGAAGAAAACAACAGCTGTTGCACAAATGGTCTTCAGTTCAAGATGGATGCAAGAGACGCCGAGTCGACGCGACCGAATGGAGGAAACGCAACAGAGTCGAAGAAGATCCTGGAGAAGCAGCTGGAAGTGGTGCTGCAGAAGGATACTGTTGAAGAGTCGAAGTCGTCGTGGAGGAACCCGTTGGTGATGGTGCGAAGGGACCATGGT
The DNA here is from genome assembly GCA_030248135.1 of Theristus sp. LFF4_11. Lineage (NCBI taxonomy): Eukaryota > Metazoa > Nematoda > Chromadorea > Monhysterida > Xyalidae > Theristus > Theristus sp. LFF4_11. The sequence continues at coordinate 21,417 of JASANC010003773.1, forward strand.
GACTTAGACGTTTGCGTGGACTACAGGTCGCTGAACAAAAAGACCAGCTTCTGCAACAAGGAATCGCTCCCATCGGAATGGATTTTGGAGGAAGTGGCGAGCAAAATGGGAAAATTCCTGTCAGTGATCACGGTCAAGGATGCGATTTCAGCCATCAAGATTGAAGATCAACATCGACATGCGACAGCGTTCGATACACCGAATGGCATCGAGTTCCAGCATGGACGACTGAAGTGGACGTTGCAGAACAGCGAGGAAGCAGTGGCGCGGTTGATGGAGCATGTGGTGAATGGAGTGAACGACGATGCGATGATTGACGTCGACCGGATCATCGTTTCGACGAGCACGTTCGAGCGACACAAAGAAGTGCTGCAAAAAGTGTTTGGCCGAATGAAGGACGTTGGACTGTTCGTGGATACGAAGAAGTGTCAGCTGTTCAAGGATGAAGTTCGAATGGATGGATATCTGGTGAATCAGAAAGGCATGTTCACGGATCCGGAAACGGTGCGACAGATTCAGGATTGGCCGACACCTGCGAAAAAGGAGGAGTTGATCGCGTTCGTCGCGCAGTGCTCGGTTTACTGCCATGTGATTCCAGACTACGCCGAAATAGTGAAGCCGCTGTTCGACAAGACGCAGAGCGACGGAAACTTCGAATGGAAAGACGAAGAGCAAGAAGCGTTCGTGGATCTGAAAGGAACGGTGAATTCGGTCAATCATTGTGGTACGCTGGACAGAATGGAGCCGTGTTTGATTCGAGCGTTCGTGCACGACAACGATGTATCCGTCAGACTGGAACAATTCAACGGAAATGGACTGGATCTGATATCAGCTCGCTCGCGACAATTGACGAAAAGGGAAACGCAGCTAGATCAATGGGAAAAGAAATGCATTGCTGTACGATGGGGCATGGAGGCCTGGAGCAGCGTGCTGAAGGACATGGAGGTCATCCTAGTGATGGGTGAAGAACATCTAAAGGAAGTGATGGCGCAGAAGCTGCTCGGCATTGCGAACACTAGGGACTGGCTGTCGTATTTGGCGAGGCTGGGACCAAGAGTGGCGCTTGTGGAGGAACAAGATCTGGGTTACCGATTGCCGATGCCAGTGGAGCACCAACAGATCAGGCTAGCGTGTCGCGATTCGCAACGATTGGAACAAGTGCTCGACTACTTGGAGGAATGGGCGAAGAACGATTTGAGGTCGAGTAACTTAAAGATCGTGGACAACTTGAGTTGGCGAGTGACGATTGAGGATCCAGCGCAGCATGACGAATTGCAGTTTGATGCAGCGTTGAATGGTTACAGCACGGAGAAGTGGGCGGACGAGTACGGCTGCTATCCATCGATCGGATTTGAAGGAACAAAAGATGGCGACGACAACTTCAGTGTCAGAGCGGCGGTTGGCTTGGTGACGACGACGGAGATGACGGACATGGATGCGAAGGCACAGGACGACGAGAAGCAAATGCAGTTGGATGAGCAACACGCTAGGAGAAGTCAGAAAATGCGAAGTCTGCGCAATCTGAAAAGATGGTTGCAGACAGGAGGAACGAAAGATCGAACGAATGCAGATGGACTTCGTTGGCGACGTGGCTTTGACAACTGCTTTGTAAAGGATGGACTGCTGTACTACTGGACGCCGAATGAAGATCGACATCGGATGCTGTTGACGCGAAATGCTGGAATGAGTCTGCTGTGGCAATGTAAAGATCGAGAGGAAAGACATCGAGTGCTACGATCGTTTTGGTGGTTTGGTGTGGAACAGGACGCTATCGATTGGAGCCAGATGGACGATTGGAACAGTGGAACAGTCCAGCAGAAGTCTGAACCATCTGAATGTGCGTTGCAGAGGTACAGTAGAGAAAGGAGATCTGTGTCCGACGTCGCAACTGCCAACGCAGGATATGGAGATCCGTGGTCATCATCGTTGCCGAGGAGGCCGAATTTCGACGACGTGCCACCGCAAAATGGATTGTGTTCTGACGGTGACATTGACAACAGCGAAAACGGACGGACAAAGTGGACAAGATCGAATCGCAGTGACGAAGGAACACGACGGGCTGCAGACGGTGGATGCTTGGCGAGATGGCAGCGGAGAAAAAGGATGGAGTGTTGCTGTTCGCGTTCGATTGTTGGTGGTTCTGCGAAGTGCATGGAGGCACGGTGCGGTTGTCGAGATTGATTGGAAATGCGAGGAAGGATCTGTTGGCGGAAACTAACAAGAGTGGCGTAACATTGTTTGTTTGAACCTGGCACCTGGAGGAACCAAACGATAACGATCGTCAACAGTTTGATTGTTTTGCTTCGTTTCAACAGTTCTACAGTTTGGATAGCAACAGTGCAATAGAGCTACAGCGCATCAAAGCAACAGTACAACAAAGCAACAATACAACAGAAGTTTTGCAGTTCAACAGTTTTGTTTCATCGATCGATCCAACAGTTTCATCGGCACCAACAGTTTGATTTTTGGCGATTTGTTTGCTGCTTGATACGAAACAACAGTTAAAAACAACAGCTTCAACGCATCATTTCACGACAAATGGATTCATCTTGGCTTCAACATTTTGCCCTTGTGACACGCCAGTTGCTATGGAAATTCTTGGGGCAAGAAGAAAAAAAAATGAAATTGCCTTGGATGCAGTGGGAGCAAAAACGAAGCGACTGCGCTACTGTGATGATGTGTTGCTTTGATTCGATTCCGTTGGACTGTGGACGTTTGGAAATGTCTTCGAAGGGAGAAGTTGTCAGCAATAAAAGATCGACGATGTCAGCAAACCTTCATCTCATCCATTATATTGCGCTGGATCTCGTTTTGTTTCAACAGTTCTTCTATTTGATGTACGGCTGCAACAGAGTTTCATTTGTTTCCTTCTGTTCAGGATTGGATTCACTGGATAACTGAATCATTCTGAAAGAAACAAATTGAAATAATCCGAAATGGACCAAGCGAAAAGCGCCGACGACTTTAATTTGGATAAGAAGACCAACGGCGGAGGGGGGGCAAAAGAAGGGGACGCCGCGGCGGGGTGATGAGTCACAAAAAAAGAGAAAGAAGCAGATGGGCAAATTGTCGATTGCGTAGCGTGTAGGTGGAGGGGGAGAGTGGTGAGCGGTCCGGATGTCGATGGTTAGTGTGTTCCAGTGCAGTTCTGGATTGGATTGGAGCAGCGGCGTTTTCTGTTGGACAAATGATTGAGTGTGTAGCAGACTGGCCATCTGTGATGCGACTCAACATTGGATAATGTCACGTGGTGCTGTGTTCGTCGGTCCGATGGAGTTGTTGCTGTGAAATGGACACGAATAATTTGTTGACGGGAGATGGAGTACTCCACTCAGTGTATGAAACCTGAGTTTGCGCAAATCAGGACCCGCAATTGACGTCTGGAAGACCCTAGGGCGGTTTATTGTAAACCTCAACGTCAGTTAGCGACTGAATCTCCGCAACAAACAGAAAAAACATCGTGTCGAAGAAGCTGAGACAGAAATTGTTTCAGTGAACGGCGACAGCGCGAACACTGACAAAAAGCAGCGCGCAAACGTGACGATGGGACAAATGGGAGACGCTGTTGCGACGCCGCTGGAAGCTGTACTGACTGCTGGACATCCGTCGTGTGACTTGCCGCTGTCGGACAATTCGAATGGAGTGAGTGAGAGCGCTTGGCCATGGAGGGCAGTCGACTTCAAAAGGAGCGTTATTCTGGATGGATTCAATTTTCTTTTCTCGATCTACAAAGCAGCAGTTGCAAGCTGCATTGATTGTGATGTCAAGGGTCGACATCATTTGGAGGGAAGGTGGAGGCTATGCAACTGCAGCCGTAAAGCCGACAACAGTTAATGGTACAACAGTAAAAGATGCAACAGCAACGGCGTAACGTAAAGGATTGGAGCTGACTGACTGACGACTTCGAAGGGATCGAAAAGAGGGTTGTCGTATTGTTGCAGGAAAACACCCAGTCGAAGGGAATGCCGCACTGCAAACGGATCGATCGATTGACGCTGAGATAAAGAAGCAGCTGATTCAAAGCCCATGGAGGGATTGTTGCAACTGGAATGATGGTGGCTGGTGACGACTCGAACAGATGGAAAAGAGCGTGTGGTGTATTGCAAGCATCGTGGGCATCACGAGTTACGTTGTCGCATGCAGGAACTCAAGCGCATGGAGGCGTTGTTCTTGCCGGAGCGGTATCAGTGGCGATGGGAACGTATTGGTGCGCATGCTTCCGCATGCTGACGATGATCGAATGCACGACAAGATCTTCTACGCGCACGGAGTCATTGGAGCGTTTGGAAATGTGCCGATCGAGACGTTGCCGATTGGTGACGAAAGCGAATGGGCGATCACGACGAACAAGCATGGAGAGTGGCTGAAGTTCCCAGATCCGATGTACCCGGTCGATGAGGACAATCGCAGCAAGACGCATGGTTTCTTGGTGATGCGCGCGGCAACGACTATTCTACCAGGTGGTCGATTGACGGTGGGACAGACGCAAGCAGAAGTGATCTTGCCGCAATACCGTTGGAAGAACATGTCAACTCTGTCAGTCACGCAAGAGATGCGAGATACGGTGAACAGTGCTGAGGCTTTCGCCTTGAGGAGTTGGTCCGTTGCGAGTGGACGCGCTGAAACACTATCAGCCTGAGCTTGTGATTCAGCATGAACCGCAAGGATTCGATGTGTTCAAGTGGTGCCGTTGGCATTTGCGAGTCCATCTGCAAAACTGTGAGCCGTCGGAGTGCGACACGTTCCTGTGGGATCAAGAGTATTTCGGTGCGTATCGCGATCGTTCAATGCGTCTGTCGTGAATTCCTGTGATGAATAGAGCTGGAGAAGCGTTCGTTCCGCGTTTGGATGGAGACTGGGTGTTTTGTCGGCAGATGAACTGGTGGATTCAAGATTTGCATAACAGTCTGTGGCATTACATCAAGCAGTGTGAAGCGTCGAAGCGTGGCGAGGCTGAAAGACCCCCGGAGGGAGACCCGGCGGATGTGTAGCGTGCCCAAATGCAAATGGTGCGATCGCCGTATC
>JASANC010003775.1:0-66723 GCA_030248135.1 Theristus sp. LFF4_11
AGGATACTGGAGCATTCGTTTTTCGAGCCGTACCCTTGCGATGGTTTGGTGGGCTGTCTGCTGCAAATCGATTGTGTGGATTCTTTTGAGCGCAACCGGACAGAGCTTTGTTTTGCATTGCGAAATGTTTGAATTGTACAACGCAACAACGTTACGTTGTACCCGGCTGCGGTAGTCGCACCACAGCGCACACCATACGGTCGCTCTGGTATGGCACATGGTGCCTCTAATAAAGATCCACAAACCAACGCACATTACCCAAAGAATGACATTGAAACAATTGCCCAAACAACCATACATTCTCCAAAAACGATACCGTTCACCCCAAAACTTCGCCAGGCACGTCCTTCGCGCCAGCGATATCGGCAGTTTCGTGATCGTCTCGGAAGAAGCAATCAGCAAAGGTGTCCGACGGATAGTGGCACTGACCGGCACGGAAGCGGATCGAGCCGTGCAACGAGCACAACGATACGAGCATCGACTGGAGGTGCGCGAAACCTGAATTGTTTGTCTCGTGATTTGAATGTTATTTTTTATTGTGGTTGTGCGACTCTATGTGCACCGATAAAAGTAAACCAGTATAACCATTAAGCCGATCAGGATAAACAAAATAACCGGAAACCAGAGAGCTTCATTGCGGCGGAGCTGTGATAAGATTTCGAAATGTCTCTAGTCAGGATTTAGACGAGATTTTTGAAGTTTGGTTCTAATCGGCAGAAATGGAAGTTTTTCTTGAAGACTTCATTCAGGCACTTGACAAGCGAGTACAGGCGAAATGCCAGGACACGGACATCAGTCGCGCTGATATTCGATCGTTGAATGAGCACGCCATCGAGCTATTCGATGTGAGTTTTGATTGTCAATTGATTGCTGATTTGTGTTGAGGTTGAGCCAATTAACGCAATAAAAATTGAATTTAGTTCAATTCAGTTCAGTTTCATCACGGATCACGTCAAGTGCAGATGAATAGATGCGAAACGTATCGCCGAGATCACAGAATTAATAAATGAAGTTGATTCGTTGTTCTAATCGAACGCGCATTGATTGGTTGTGTCTGCTTGAAGTTGCCAGTTAGCGTGCTTTTTGAACGCAGCACTTTATTGTATTTGTGTGAGTGCAACTCTTAACAAGCCGCTATAGCAAAAAAATGTTGGTCTCCTGTCCTATTTTTTCTTCGTATGTCTTGCTGAAACTTTAGAAAACGCCTTGGAAATTTAGGAGCTCGCCGTGCTGGTGTTGCCATATCAGTCGCGAAACGGCTATCGAAACCGCATAAAGGGCATCCGCAAACAGATTGATAAACTCGATAAAGACTACAAGATTCGTGCGGGCAATATGGTTGGTTGAGTTATGGTCGGTTGTAGTGTACCTGTCAGATGGATAACCAGTAACGGACACATGCTGCGTGTGTTGCAAGCCTGGACAGGACTACAATTTTTGAGTCGCTTTAAACAACTCAAGAGTTTTAAGCAAATCTTTCCTGTTTCTCCGTTTGTGCGTGAAATGAACAAATCGGTCAAACTGGTCGCCAAATAACCGGTATTTTCTTGATTCATCGTCTTTTTGTAGATCTTAGACGAAGCGAAACAGCTGGCCGGTGGCCTGGATGACGGTGTGGCATTTTTGGTGCACAAATTCAGCGACGGCGGTATCTCAAAGGTCGGCGTTGGGTAAAAATAGAATTTCGGGCACGTTTTATTAATCCACACGTTTCTTAAACAACTTTTTGTGGAGATTCTTTTCCAAAAATGCAACAATTCTCTTGTTAGCTCAACAAAACGCAGTGTTTTTCAGTCGCTCGATGCAGCACTGAAGCAGCTGAAACTGCCCGCCGCCATGGTGTTCTCGTGCGATCCGGAATTTGGCAAGGTCATGTGTCTCGCGTCTGTTAGCAAGGTGAGATCACATGAGATTTCAGACGGGCTTCAGTTGTTTATTTTTGACGACTGAGTATTTGCAGAAACAGGATTACCAGTAATCGGTTTTAGAATCAATAAGTTGAGATTATCCATTTTCCGCATTTTTGTCCAATTTTTTTATTTCAGTTCCACTTGAAAAGGTGTGTGATGTTTTTGGTCAGCAAAACTACTCAAGAATCCACACAGAAGATGAGTTGTTGTTTGTCATAAGACCGATATCGTCTGTGCGTTCGGGGGGATCGAGTCCCGCCCGAAGCGTGTATAGGCACTTAAAGACAGCGAAAACTCGATGGGCGTCCTACTCGGCGGCGTTCTTCTGCGCTTTTCTGAGCGGGCGTCCGAAAGTATTGCGAAATAAAAATTTACGTTCATTCGTTCTCCCTGGTGTCCAAACACTCACTTTCCACAGGACGTCATCGACCGCGGCTTCACGGCGAAGGACTGGATTCAGTCGGTTTCGACGGCGATCAACGGCAAATCCGGCGGCAGCGACTCGAGCGCTCAGTGCACCGGCGACAATCTGCAGGGCGTTGACGCGGCCATGGAGGCTGCGCGACAGTTTGCAAAGTTGAACCTGTCTTAGGCAATGATGTTGTTTTTTTGTGTGTTAATTGTTCGTGACATATTGAATTGTTAATCGTGGTCACGTCAATTGTTTATATTTTCGAGCTGAGGTTGATCCCATTGTTTCGAAGGCAACAAAACGTCCGTCAATGTGGCTGGACAGTGTTTCAATTTTGTTTCAAGCTTGGTTTTTACACTGAACGTGTACGTTGCTGAGGGTATATGTACAGGGTGAACCAAAAAAAGGGTTCCAATTCTAAAAGGCTCTCACTGGCGTGTGCTGAGGTGTTTAGAGCTGAAAATTGGAACACTATTAGAAAACAGTTGGAGGTTTTTCTATTTTTTTTCACGGTATGTTGCCCCTATCACTCACTACAGCAGAATATCTGAAAAACATGAAAAATCGACAAATGTGGTGAAATAAAGAGGGTTGATTTAGCTGAAACAAGAACCTCATGGCTTAAAACTTGGAACACTGTTAGAACACTTTGAGAATTTTTTGTGATCAAATTTTGCTTGGTTTACTCGTTTCTGTTCATTTTTTACAGTGCAATTTTCAAAAAATAGCGATTTTTGACGAAAAACAACGTTCATTCATAATCTCACTGTTTATCATTGCTCATAAACGGACTTCCGAACTAATGTATCGCCATGCGGGGCAAAATTGAATTTTGTACAAATTGCCGAACCACTATGGAAAAGTTATTCGCATGTTTCGACCAATTGGCACACCAGACTCGCTTCTCTGCCGTCCACTTAACCATGATGGCAGCAACGACTGAAAATGGAATTGCATCTTTCACTGCAGAAAATAACCAGTCTGCTATGGTGAAAAATATTGTATCAGAGTGGCAAATTGTGTGAATTAAAAAAAGAAAAACAGTTTGCACCTGGAAAGATAAATTCGCATCTGTTCTGGGCAGAACCGCTCACGCACGCTCAGACTCGAAGTGAAACATCAGGTTGATCAATGACTGTTTAAATGCAATTCAGCATTCGGCATTTCCAAGCTACTGTGTGTGCATATTGTTTTTTCATCTTTTTTTGAGTTGTGAACACTCAGGTTGTCACCAACGTTCATCATTTAGTCTTTGTTACAGCTAAATTAACCCTCTGCATTTCACCACATTTGTCGATTTTTCATGTTTTTCAGATATTCTGCTGTAGTGAGTGATAGGGGCAACATACCGTGAAAAAAAATAGTCAGAAAAACCTCCAACTGTTTTCTAATAGTGTTCCAATTTTCAGCTCTAAACACCTCAGCACACGCCAGTGAGAGCATTTTAGAATTGGAACCTTTTTTTGGTTCACCCTGTACTTGGAGATTGTTGGGCTAGTTTTCTGTGACCTTTTTGAATGAACCGGTTTAGGATTGTTGTTTTTTTTGTCGGTACAGATCTGTTGTGTGATATCATTGCCAAATACGTTATTGGTTTGTTCGTGGCTTGACGTTTTGTTTTGCGCTTTTTTGTTTGCTGTTTTTTCTGTCACCATGCAGAAATGACAATTGTACTGTACTTGTTGACGATTGGTTGCGTTCAATATTAAAATACCGATGAAAATTGAATAAAATTTTAACAATGGCTTCTTGAAGATCACAAAACGGGGCTTATTTTGTTCGCATGCTCAATTTTACTTCTGTCAAAAGTGCAGCTTTCCAGCACCTATATAAGTGCTTATTTACCTGCTAATGCACGTTAATGCATGCGAAATTTACTTGATACGACTATTTCCGTTTGTTACTGAAGCTTGCACGTTCTTGCTGTTGCTTGCTTTAGGTATAATTGCGCTGAAAAACCAAGAGAAAATGAGAGTTGGTTTTGACTGGCCATGCGAAAAGGTCGCATCTTGCATGTTGGTGAGTTGAAAGTGCTATTTTCGTTCAAGGACTGGCATTTTTATAAATTTTGCGTCGGTTTGAGTGCTAAATGTTGAAATCGGGCTCGGGCTGCTTGCTAGTTTCCCACAGTTTGCTGTATACAGTATACGGTACCACATTGTTATACAATGCAACACGGTTTTCATTTACTAAGTAGGAACATTAAAGCCAAAACCGGCTCGTGTACTATTCCGGCCCGCGAAATTCAGGCCCGTAGAATTCCGGCCCGCTCATTCCGGCCCGAAGAATTCCGGCCCGAAGAATTCCGGCCCGGAGAATTCCGGCCCGGAGAATTTTCGCCAGCAAGAACAATATTGAACCACACGAAGTGATTTTTGGTAAATAAATTCTTAAGTGATTTTTTATTTTTGTTTAGAACTTGCTTGCAGTGACTTGTTGTAGGTTCCTAATCCTATGCCAAGCCTTTTTGATAAGGTAAAAGGGTCACAAATCCTGTTCATGATAAAAAAATTGAAAATTTATTTGTAGTTTCTTTTTTCCAAAAGGCTTCACTTTCCAAAAAAGCAAGCAGGACGAACATCATTGAAAATACACTGTAACATGTGAACATCGATATTTTTATTTTATTATTTCATTACCAAAATCACTTCGTGTGGTTTAATATTGTTCGTGCTGGCGAAAATTCTCCGGGCCGGAATTCTCCGGGCCGGAATTCTTCGGGCCGGAATTCTTCGGACGGAATGAGCGGGCCGGAATTCTTCAGGCCGGAATTAGCGGGCCGGAATTGTACCCCCCCCCCCATTAAAACCATGTGCTGCAGATTTTTTCAGAACGACTTTAGATTGAAAAAACTTACCGCTTGCGAAATTGAAACAGCGGAACGTCCTGTGGGGAATGTGTGCACCATTCATTGCCTGAATACACTGCAAAACACCCATTTTTTATTAGAAGAAAATGCATGATGCGTGCGTGCGAATGATTGCAAGTTGAAGATAAAATTCGTTCACAGGGTGCTTGACGTATTTTCCAACGCTCAAACTGTGAAAATAACGGGACAGTTTTTCTATAAAGGCAAGGAACGGCAGAACGTTTCTCAAAATTAGCCATTTTTAAACTGTCGAAATTTGTTTATTGATAAGGCTGGAGGAAAACAAGCACACAGAAGCGGGGCTAGCCGTTGCTCGCATCAAGTGTCTTTTTCAGTCTTGCGTACTTGCGTACCAAGTTTTGATAACGCTGTTTTTTCCGGGCGCAGCAGCATATCGTGTCTGAAACAGCACACAATTCTGATGTACTCTCTTAATATTCAGGTCACACCAACCAATTCAACGTTCCAATAATTCAACAAAACGTATTCATTATTTCAAAAAAAGTAAAAGTTTCTCTTCAATGGTGTGGATCGATACATTGTTATCGCGTTTACCTGAACTTTCAGCTAAACATCACCTTGAAACGCGACAAGAACCGGAACACAATAATATAATAATACCCGAATGATGTCCGAAAGCACCGACGATTACCAGACGTTCGACGCCGATCCAACGTACCCGATTCTGACGAACAAACGACGTACGTCGCGTCTGAAGTGCGTCTCGGTCTCGTGCACCGTGCTTGCCGTCTGTCTCGCGATCGCGTTGACCGTGTCGATCGTTGTGTTACGTCGGAACGGGGACGCGTCTCAAAGTGAACTGCTACACACGTTGCAACAGTATCTCGACGGTGGTCGCCGCGGTGAGAAATGGATGCAGGTGCATACACACAGCCAGTCTGTGAAACGTAATTGTCAAACTGCAATTTGTGTGCATTCTTGTTCGCCTATTGGGATGCTGATTGACTTGATCGAATTGTTTCAGCAATAATCAGTGAGCCAAAGCTGAAACAACAACCATTCAGCCGGTTGCTGTGTTTCACAGTTTGTCCCATAAAAATCATGGAGTGGTGAATTTGGTGTATGCGCGTGAAACTCGGGCGTTTTTGAACCAAGTGACGTCATTTCGATCCGACAAATTCACAATAACTTAGTGGTGTGGAACCTTCTGGTTTTTCGAAACCGGTGGGAATATAGCTACAAATTATGAAAAAAACATACCACTTCAGACCAACATTCGCCGGAAGCTGTCGGACAGTTTTGAGCCGCTGCGTATGCGCGACGACTTGCACCAGTTGGCTGCTGAGGTGCATGTTGCCGGCACACCAGAGAACCGAAGAGTCGGCGATTACATACACAACAGGTTTGACTGGGTTTTGGAGGGTGCTAGTGCAGTGCTAGTCGAATCATTGTGTCAAACAATGATTCTTCGCTTGCCAGCTTTTCTGTTGAAGAGACACCGATACAAACAAAGTTGAAGAATACGATCAACAAAAAGCTGACTAAACCTGACTGTCTTGTTGGGTGATTTTTCTCTGTGAAATATGTATACTTCAAGTAGCGAGAGAGTGGCGAATTACTGGACTGGAGAACAACAGACATTACAGGGAAAAGTATCACAATATATAGGATACCGTATTACCTCTATTAAACCCCCCCCAAAATTAAACCCCCCCCCAAAAATAAACCCCCACCCCCTCGATAAGTTTCCAAATAATCCCCCCCCCCAAAAATAATCCCCCATGGGGGATTATTGGAAACCTGTTTGAAACACATACCCAGAAAAACATACACATAAACAGTGAATTCAGTGGCTGGTTGCAGTGAAAATGATGAAATTGTGCTACCAAAGGCCCCAAATGAATGAGTTAATGGTAATTTCATTACAAAAGGCTGTTGTAAAAGGAAATTTCTATGTAGAGTAGAAGTTTCTGTGACTTCCTTCCTGCCATGGAAGGTATTTTTGCCATTTTGCCCACCCCTAAAAATGGTTTCCAAATAAACCCCCCCCCCCAAAAATAAACCCCCCCCCAAAAATAAACCCCCACCCCCAGAAGTCGCTGAAGAAATAAACCCCCATGGGGGTTTATTAGAGGTAATACGGTATCACGCACAATTATACATAATTACAGCTAGATAATTACGATAATCGTCCATCATCAACTTCTCCCCCATCAACGATAAGAGCGAGGGAGAAGCCAAATCACGAAATCTCCCTTTCAATCACAAATCATTCAGCCGTCTGTCTCACACTACTTCAAACGGCGCTACGTCATACGTCAGACGTCACACACATCTGCATCCTCGGCACACGCTCGGCCGGAAACGCCCCATTCATCGGCACTGCGGCCTATCCCATCACGGCTCAATGCTCGACGCTCGTTCGGCAGCCAGAAGCACGTTAAAATCGGCACCTTGGCCTCGTCGCAGTCCTCGCGACGCGTCATCGCCCATTGGCTGACGTTCATCTCTCGGCACATCCTTGGCCGGATACATGACTGCTGGTCGCTGCGCTTATGGTACGCCAAACTCCGCTGCGTGAACGGCTGTCTCCTTCTCGTCCATCGAACGTCCCAAGTGCTGCGAGCCATTTCCTCCGCGGTTGCTCGACTTACTGCAGGCTCACCACTTCAAGTAGCGAGAGAGTGGCGAATTACTGGACTGGAGAACAACAGACATTACAGGGAAAAGTATCACAATATATAGGATATCACGCACAATTATACATAATTACAGCTAGATAATTACGATAATCGTCCATCATCAACTATATTTTTGTTCTTTTTACCCTTTTATGCCAGAAAAGACGACTAAAAGGCAAAAGACAACAGACAGCTCAACAGCCTGTTGACCAAGTTCTGTATACTTTACCAAAACTTATTCGACATCCGGTGGAAGTGCCGTAGCATTTTTTCGTTTTTCCAGATATCGACAGCTCGGCTTTCCGACGGTCACCGAAAGCTACTACGACGTTATGCTGACGTATCCCGTATACGATCAGCCGAACGCGCTGCTGATGTCGACTGACGACGGACACGAGTGGGTGGTGCTGAGCAATGGAACTGGCGAACTTTTGGGTACACAGGTCTTCGGGGGTCTTTGTGTTCTGTCATCGTTTTTGAAAACAGAAACAGGTTGACTTTCTATGACATCTGTACATTATGCGTGCTCGAAATTAGAAAATTCTGAAAATAATCTGATCAGTGAAAAAAACCTCCTTTAGGAGCAGACGAAAATCGGAAATTTATCCGCATGTTTTTGTGTGGTAGGACACTATAATTTTTCTGATTCTGTTATTGATTGGATGTCAGTCTTGTATTACATTCGTTCATTGTCCTTGCAGGCCCACCAGAGGCCCAAGCTCAACAGAGCAGTAGTCAGAAGGCACCGGTTTGGTGGAATGCGTACACAAAAAACGGCACAGCCAAGGGCCCGTTGGTTTACGCCAACTATGGACGACTGGAGGATTATGCCCTGTTGGACGCGGCTGGACAGAATTTTACCGGCAGAATTGTACTGTGTCGCTATGGAAAGGTCCGTAATGAGAATTTTTGAAGTTTTGTATTTTGGAATCAAATATTAAGGCTGTTTTTCGATGTGGAGATTTGTCCAAAATTAAATTTTTTTAAACTCTTGTCAATTTACTAAAAGCAATGTGGTTGCCGCTGCAGTGATCCCCCATCACCGCAATATTTATTCTATTGCTGTTGCGGCAGCTGTTTTTCTTTATCGAATGCACAACGTTCGGTGAAATTTCATTGGGTCCATACGTCAACACATTAGTCAAGTAAATGATCATTTGATCGCTCCTGCGAACTTCATTTCGACTTCGCTCTGTTCCAGTTGTGGCGTGGCGCAAAGGTATCAGAAGCAACTAAACGGGGCGCCGTCGGGGTCGTGCTCTATTCCGACCCTGCCGATTACGCGCCGTTCTCTAAAGCGCCGTACCCGGACAGTATTCAGTTGCCGCCGACAGGGGCGCAGCGGGGCTCACTGAAGATCGGCATCGGAGACCCGTTGACACCATTGCTGCCGTCTAAACCCTATGTGCACAGGTGAATTTGTCAGTTCAAAAGCGAAGACTGCTCCTTTTCTGATATGCTGCATTTTGCACACACAAAAAATGTGCATTGCTGACACGACCAGACCCGCACGAGGGTAATCTTGTATCACGGAGGATCGGTCTCATCAACCGTAGCGCGTCCCTTCAACCGGACGATTGAATGGTTCTTCCGAAACGCGTTCTGGTTTAAGCAATGGACCTCTAGTTTGAAGAAATTGCTCCATGTGGTATACACGTTGTCGTGCGGGACTCAAACCGATTACAATATTTACTTTTAACGAAGTTCGTCTTTTTCGACGAGCACTTAAACCAAAAAAGATGTTTTAAAGCTAAACCATTCATTATCTCCAGAACCGTAACAGAGTCAGACTTACGACGTCGCGGTGAGATTCCTGACATTCCCGTGATGCCGGTGAGTTACGGAGTGGCCAGGCGTATTCTCGAATCGCTCGATGGATTTGTAGCGCCGGACTCGTTTCAAGGTAGAAACTTGATGTCGAAAGTTTTATGTGATTTGAAAAACAAGAAGTTCGCTGTTTGCGGTTTCGCCCGGTAGACGCATACCGCGGTACCCCTCGCTCGTCAGTGCGACGGACACCAGGCAGAACTGCCGAAGCTGTTTTACCACAGACAGAGCTTATAGTCTGGGTAAAACATCAGCGAACCTAGAAAGCAGAATCTCACAAAATCAACCATCCCGGGCTATAAAGCCACAAGGGACCCGGTGTTTTGCGAGTGTATGCAATACAAGAAACCAGTCACAACCTAACGCGAAGCCATTAATACTGATGTTATCTGATGTTACTTTCGTTTTTTTTACTGAACCACACGAGGAAAAGTCTGTTGTTAAGCGTCAAACTACATGTCAAATGGTTTTCTGGTGTACGGACGTTAAGAAATTTCAGGCCTACTTTTTGCCAGGAAGCCTCCCATTGACATATCGCTGGAATGGCAGCGCGGTATATGAGATGAACGTCAAGTCGGTCACGGACAAGAAGCGCTCGATTCGAAACATCTGCGCCAAAGTGGCCGGTCGTGTGGAGCCGGATAAATTGGTGATTTTTGGGTCAGTAAGGCGGCTGTGATTTGGTGATTGGCTGTGTGAGAATTTTTATTCTGTTATTCACAGTAGCACCCCGCACTGAGAAAACACCACTGCGACTCTAATTTTGTTGCTAAAGTTCATACTATGTGGATTACACGTGTAAAATGAGACTCGTTTGCCACTAAAGTTGCGGCTAAAATTGAGTTCACTTGTAATGCGAGATATAGTACGTTCATTTTCAGGGAAAATGTGCTGTTGCGACCAAAAATGGAGTTGGAAAGGTCGTAGCCACTTTAGTAGCAGTAGCAACGTTAGGGTGCTACCGCCAGAGACCAAACCAAACCAAACCAAACCAGACCAAACCACCTCTTACCACAGAAACCACTACGACGCGTGGACGAACGGCGCGTTGGATCCGAACTCGGCAACGTCGGTGATGCTTGAGATGGCACGTGTGCTGGTGAGCACGATGAACGAGACTGGTTGGCGACCACGGAGATCGTTGCAGTTCTGTCACTGGGACGCGGAGGAGTACGGACTGATTGGTGAGATTGCATTGCATTGAGATTGCAAAGACTGTATGGACGTTTTCTGAGATATGCATGCCACTCCCACCAGGGGGAATTCCAGAGGCACGATCGTGCCAAATTACGGTGCTTCTTGTGGGGTGCATTGATGATGGATAATGGTTCTTTTCGCCACGAAAACGGGACACAGCTTTTAGACCCATTTGATCCTCTTCGTGTTACCGTTTAGTTTTGTTGTTGGAATTTTTGAAGGAAATAATGTTGTTGCATCTCTGGTGCGCAGGCTCGTGCTGTCAGAATAATGGTTGGACTCTGATTTTACAGGCCTCTTGGCTTGACAGTGCTGTCAAACACAGTTGCTAGTCGTTCCTGATTCACACATGACACTTCTACGAACAGTCAGACTACTCCAAAAAATGCATCAACCAGTTTTAACTTGTGCCAACCAAAACCAGTGAAAGCTTCGTAAGTAATGTTGTTGCGTCACCTGGTGCACAGGCTCGCAGGAATGGGTGCAGGAGCACGAGCGGCTGCTGGCGGCGCGCGCGGTCGCCCTGATCAACATCGACATCGCGGTGAAGGGCAATCAAACGTTGAAACCGGAAGGCACACCATCGATGTTGAATGTGAGCGCGGAAATGTTCAAGGTTTATTTTGAGATCTCGGAGGTTGACGGGCACATGCACTGATGAGGCCACTCCTCTTCTGCATATGATGTTGGCCAGGCATATGCAAATGCAGAGAGAGAGAGAGAGCAAACTGGTGAATTATGTTGTTGTTGTTTGTCGACTCGGTCATAAGCATGCGAAAACATCTGTGTTGTCTCAAGTATTAGCAACATTTGACTTTGATGGTCTACTTGGTTGAACCAGGACGACATGCGGACGCAGCCAATCCAGAACGTTCTATCTTTTGAAAACAGCGACGCTTTTGTTCGGACAAATGAATGAATAAACATGCATAAAACAAATTACTCAAAGGTTGAAACAAAACACACAAAGACAAATTTTTTTCAGACGCTAATCAAGAGCGCGAAATTCGTCGCGAATCCAAACGCGCTTGAACGAGCCGCAGGTCGTTTGAGCGTCTACGATTCGTGGTTGCATTGGTTTCCGCGGAATAAATCGATGCGAGGCATCAGTCCGCCGATCCTGGAGTATCCCGGCTCCAGCAGCGACCACTATCCGTTCATGGTCTACGCTGCCGTGCCGGTGCTGGATTTTGGGCGAGTTTTTTTAGTTTTTCTCTCCCGATTTCTTAAATTCCGTATTTCAATAGCGTGAAATACCGTTTCTTTGTTGGTTTTTGTTGGAAAACTGTAACTGTGCAGTACAGTTTGTATTTGAAATTCTACCCCCAGCACTTTTGAATCGCATCGTTTTTCATTAATCTTCAGCTTTGACTGCGCCACGGATTGCAACTTTCTCTACCACTCGATGTACGAGGTGCCATGGACGGTGCAACATCTGTACGATCGCGACTTTCAGACGCACACGGCAGTGGGACGGCTGGCGCTTGACGTTGGCGTGCAACTCGCCGCTCAACTGGTGATTCCGCTGCATCTCACCGATTATGCCTTGGTTAGTTCTGCTGAGTTGTTTGCGCGCCAAGGACGATTTGGTTGGTTTCACAGTCGTTGCGAACAGTTGGGACTGAGAGAACAATGACGGCGAAGTCCGAAGGTAGATCATTTTCAGGTGCACAACTTTCAACAGGCAAATAGTATTCGTGTGTTTACTGATTTTTCACAATGGTTGGTAGGGGACTGCAGAATTGTTGTTGAAAAAGACAGAAATGCAGAACTCAATCAAACAAATCAGGCCAGGCTGGTTCAATGTTTGAATATTGCATCTATAGGGCGTTGTAATTGATTGTGTTAGCATCTAAAACATCTATTTGTGAAAGTGAGAAGCAAATTTGTAAAAAAACCGTTCTTTCAGTTTATCCGAAGCGAATACAATCAATTAGTGACCGAGCTTGAGTTTGACCCCGACTTGCCAGATGTCAGCGATCTAACGTCAAAGATGCGTCACGCTTTGGACATTTTGTTGAAAACGTGCATCTCCGTCGACCAAATGGCACAAGACAGCGTAAGCTCAGTGAGCTTTGTGTTCCTCTGCTCATCAGTTGATTGGTTGTTTTTTGCAGCCAATTAGCATACTGCATTGGTTTGAACGCTTGTGACGTTCTTGACGTTTATTGGCTTTGACCCATCAGTAGACTCATTGAGAAACATAAGTCGACAACTCTACAAGCCGGAAAGTCAATAGCTTGTCGACTCCTGTTTAACCATCCAACAAATCCACACCTACATTGTTGCTCCATATGCAGCCTGCACCACGTTGCAGATGTCCCGCAACAGCACAACGCCGACCAGTGCACTGCGCATCGATCAACTGAACGAGCGAAAAACGCAGTTCGAGCGCTCCTGGCTGGCGCCTCGTGGCATCTACGACGAGCGACCCGACCACAGGCACGTCCTGTTGTCCGCCTCGATTCACGACTCGTACGCGGGCATGGCGTTTGCTGGGGTACGACGGCGGCAGTGGAGTTCGCAGTTGGAATAGTTTTGCTGGTCACAGCACACAACCACATGGCATTTTGTGTGCACGCCAGTAGATTGAATAGGCTGAATTAGCGTGGCGTGTTTGATTCTTTGAAATCTGTAGGAATGCTTATTGGTTGCCGATTCTACCAGTAAGCACGTCACTAGCAGCACTGACATAAGCTAATCAGTGTTCTTTATCGTTCATAGAATTCTGCCATAGGTAGTAAGCCCAATAAGCAAAACTGGCGGGCCGCGGCTTTTGCACAAAACAGAAGACACTGGCGTTAAACTTCGTTTTTTTACGCACACATGAGTGCGTGGCCTCAAATCAACAAAAATGTTACCATTTTGAAAATTGTTGTCGAATAGAATCTGGTTTTCTGTTCTTTAGGTCCGTGACCCGATAGAGTTCTACAGAGCAGCCGTTCAAGAGAACTCAACGTCGGATGCGACAGCCTGGCTGAAACAGTTTTATCAGTCGATGGCACAACTTCAGTACGCCGTGGAATCGGCCACTGACTTGTTAAGAATAAATTGATTGCAGTCGAGGTTTTTTTAGAATTTTTGATTCCACCGTCATGCTGAACATTCGGGTGTGGCATGAATTCGTGTTCGCTTTCACACTTGGTCAATCATTTCATGCTCCATTTGTTTTCAGCAACGCCAATTTCTTCCAGACCATTTTGCAAAGTGTGTTGTCGATTGGCCGAACTTCTTTTTTATACATCCACTCGGAACTCTTCACAACCAGCACTTTGGACCTTCCTTCCCTAGTCCTGAAAAGTTTTTACGATCTTATTTTGTGATACTATATTATATTGTGAGTATATATTCTAGTCAGTTGACTGGTGAAACAACACAATGTGCAATAAATAATGTGCAACGCCATGACCCAACGTGGTCGATAAACCTGCAGTCGCTTGCTACTCAAAAAACATAAGCATAGAGAAATCGAAGAAGATGTGACACATTGTATCAGCACTTTATTGATCAAGTATTTATCAACTTTAAATTTTTGATTAAAATCAACGATTAGGCCAGAAACATGAAATTATGCAAGAGCTTGCCTTGCGTCGGATAGTTTTCCAGCTTGCTAATAACGAGAACTGTTGAGATAAAGAATGTGTTCAGAATCAGAACATGTTGAATGCTGAGTCTGATATACAGTCTATCTCGCTAATAAAGCAACTCGCTGATTGGTCGGCTCCTCACGCTCCGCACCCTTGGGAATGAACTGACTTTAACCAATAAATATTTTACTGATTTGAAATATTTTACTGATTTGTCAGAAGCAAAAATGCCAGAAAGCTGATCAGTATGCCATGCCGGAGATTGTTCAGCGAATCAGTATAAAAGCTGCGTTGCGTAACTGCTTGAGCTACTGAACCAGTGAATTATAACTAGAGGCGAATAAAAGAAACACAACATAAACCAAAACATAAAACATCAGCGAAAGATGGTGAACAGAGGATGAATTGCGACTTGAATGAATTGAAAAAAATGCATGAATGACAGAAAAGAATACTGCACACACAACTTTTTCGTGACGACTAGATGAGATGCTTTCACACAGAAAAACAAGAAAAAATAAGCAAAACTCACAGAACAAAGTAACAACCACAGCAACTGCATTTTTTTCGTTGTCAGGAATGGATGTTACAGTGCAAACTCTATTTTACGGTTTGTGAAATCAATGAGCAAGAAAGAAATCAAATCACGAACTAACATCCAACAAATGCGCTATCAGTTATGACGGTGAACCACTGATTGAGAATTGCGCAAATAATACTGATCACACCATGAAAAAGAACTTGCTTGCACAAGAAAAACAAACAAACAAACACTCAAGACGCATTTTTTCATAAAGACAACAATAACCCCCCGTCGGCTGTAACCAAGAGCCCGAGGGCACCGAACTCCGGTGCTTTTGGCACGTACACAGATATTATGGCATCTGCGGGAATATTCAAAACGAAAAAGAAACAACGAACAACAAACCACAGAAATGCAGACAGAAAAAAACAGTTCTCACTGAAGTTGAAGTTATGAAAAAACTTCACCGGACACAAGTCTTGTAAGCTAGTAGTGGTCAGTTAAGGCGGAAGCACCATTTAGTTTTTCGTCCGTACGCACAAACGTCGTTCTAAATCCCGTGCGCAAACTAATCGTGTCCGTAATGCATTAAGATAGCACACACGACACGATTTCTAAATCGCGTGGCCATTTTTTAAGTGTCGTGTCCGTGCGTACGCACAAAAAACTAATTGCTAAACGCGCCTTTAAATCGTTCATGAAACGTGCATAACGAGTTGTATCGCGCATGAAACACCGTACACAATGAAAAAAAACACACCAGTGTTGCACCATCAGCCATTCCAACGCGACACGCTGATTGGCTGCGGCGCTGTCAATGTGAACGCCCGTGCAGTCCCGAGTTCTCGCGGCTGATGTCGCGCGGCGTCCGCTGCGGCGACGCTGCAGGCGTCTTGACGGTGGTGACGCGCGTCAGAAACTCCATGAAGTTGTCGTAGGACAAGTTGTCGTGCAACGTCTCCAGTGAACGCAACGGTGGCCAGAAGCGGCGAATGTCTGCGATACACGTTTCAAGCGAACGTTCCGTTGGCAATTGTGCAACTTAATTCAACCGCGATACTTCCTGGCTCATCTGTCCGGAAGCACGTGTTCACGAAGAATGATGGATTTTGTATTGCGAAATTCGAATGAAACACGCAACGTGTGCGAAATGACTTGATTGATATTTTTATGCGATGGCTACCAGAATTCACTTTGATACTCAGGATCACCAAGCTCAATAAACCACCAATAGCCATGGTCATTGGTCACCAATTGTATTTTTAACTTGAATTCAGTGAGTTCGTTAACGCGAGTGGGATTCGTGTGATTGGTGGTGAATAGCCGTGTGCGACCAATGGCCAGGCAACCACTAGATCACAGTCCATTCTTTAAACTCATCATATTAGGCAGGTGCGTTTAAAGCAATTAAAAAACATCTCGTCGGTGGAACGGATGAAAAGAAAACCTAAAAACCGTTCTACAGTAGAACAGAGTCTCACCGGACATGGCCACTTGTTCCCCCGAGAACAGCGTCTGCAGTTTCGGGGCGGAACTACTTCGGCCGATCACAGCTGTACCCAACACAGCTGGTGCTGCTGCTGTAACGGAAGTAAAAAATGGTGTTTTGCTCACGAAGAACTTGATTTGTTGGCGTTGGGCGGTTTGTTCACTACAATCAGAAACCATTCATTATCAAAATTGAGAATTTACCATACATGGTCGTGGGTATTCCTATGAAATTCGACACATTTGAATAGGTCGCTGTAACATTTGAAGTTCGACACATTTCACTGATGCTTTCGTGTTTTATTTACTTATAGAATTTCAAAAATTACAACAGTTCTCAGTTAGTTCAACCTGCGTATATCAGAGTTTCAAATTTATAGACTTTCAGGTTCAGTTTTCGAACAGCTGCAACACCTACGTAGCGTGCGCGAATAGTTGTCAAGACGTTCGTCGATATTGGCGCTACTCGACGTCGACTCTTGGCTGTTCTGATTCGGCAACGAACCGCGTATCACGGCCGTGCTAATGAGGCGATTGTCCGCATCTGCAACGGAGAAAGACGTGCAGACGAACTCTAATTTACCGGCTATCCGCTGATTGGTTGGTTACGTCGTGTGATGCATGCATTCTGTGCAAACCTAGCTCCGCCTCCCCCCCACAGCAATTTCTGCACAGAAAGCATGCATCACGTGATCCCAACACTACGCCGATTCGCGAGTGCTGAACACTTGTTTTGCGGTTTCACCAGCGGAAAATCAGAAAAATAAACTTTCGATCTCTTCCAACGATGTGAAAAGCCTGTGAAATGTTTCAGCGCAAAAGCCAACCGAATTAGCAACAATCATCAGGTCGCCAATATAACAACATCAATAACAACGTTCAATCAGCACTTACACCAATTGTCTGCCTCTGGCATCTGCATGAACGCGTTGCGAAGCAGGTTGACCGTGTGATGCTTGAAGCGGTACGCAATCAGACGACGGGCTGGAAGACAAACATTAAACAGACAAAAATGGTAAACGAAACGACAAAGAAATCACGACAACAAACGGTAAACTTTTTAAAGTGTAAAAATCTAAAAAAACAAACAACAAAAACCACTGACATCGAGTAGAATTCGACGAGACGGTCGACGGAAACGAGTCGACCAACTGAGAACATCGCGAACAGACGTTGTCCTGAAAGTCGAGCACTGTTTCTGCGATTCCTTCAAAAGTGCTCGTCATCATGCTCTTATTCAACGCGATTAAGGCCCGTTCATGCACTTTTAGGCACGTGAAGCTGCGCTGTTTTTGCATCATCCAAAACGTGTAGCAAAGTGACGCGGCCGCTTCACGCTCCATAAATGGCGCTTCACTTCAACCACGGCAGATAAAAATGGCAATTCCGTGTGCGACTGTTGATTGAGTGCGGATCACCTGCGTGGAGATGGCGTTGACGGTCGACGAGTGCGCGACCGAGAGCGACGAGCTCGCCGTGGACATCGCTCGTGGCGTCGTCGCGTTCTCGTTGCACCCGCACGTCGGACAGATCGGACTCGTACTGCGGTCCGCCTGGAGTGTGCGGCGCGCAACAGAATGACATTTTTTTTGTTAACGAGCACTTTGTTTCACACAGTGATGTCACGCACAGTCGTGAACAAACACGCACACGCACACAAACTGTACCACAGCAGCACGCTTATGTCAGCGTATGTGAGCCGGTGTGTTTGCGCAACATCACGGTGCATATAGCGCACTGTGTTCAAAGTAGGAAGAAGGAGCAGCTTCTGTAATTACAGTAGCCCAGCTAATTCATGAGAGCTCTTGAATTCGCGCCTACCGGTGCCTGATTATCACGCTGACGAGTCTCCAGCGTGACGTCGACGGAAGACGCCGATTGGCGTACGGTCACGCTGTCTGACTGAGTCACGGACTCTGAATGCGCCGTTGATATGGTGGTGCTCGCCAATGAGTCCGTGTTTGAACTGGTGCTGTGCTGACTGGAAAGAGCAAAATGATAGGGAACAATGATTCTGGTAGAAACTGCTGTTCAGTTCCGCAGTTATGAACTCGCAGCAGAAGTCATTAGGCTAGCGATGAAATTGTCTGTTTCATGAATGCAAAAATGATCACTGTACTCTGGTAAAAAGTAGCGATGCTTCACTGTTGCTAGCGGCAAAGGGTTTTCCAAACGCGTATTTTAAGTGTGTTTGTTGAGTGCGCGTCGCGAAACACCACATTCAAAAATACACCAGACCAGTCGTTACGAATAATAATAATGCAACTACCCAATCAGCATGCTGTGCTCGGGTGCTCTGTTGTTATTATTACTGCGAAAAAATGCTCAAATTATTTGTGTCAGGGAGCTAGCTCTCTTCAAACTACAGTCGACCCGGCTAATATGCAGTATTAATTAGCTGATTGGTTGGTTACGCACTCACATGTAGCATGCATTCTGCGTGTAGGCTGGCCAATACATGCATCACACAACTAGGGTTGAAAAAACCGGTATTTTTCAAATCGCGGTAAAAAACCCGGTATTTTTACCTTTTCAACCCTACACACAACACGTCCGTGCAAAATCAACCAGTCAGCTCAGCTAATACCACAAATTAGCCAGGCCGACTATAGAACTTTGAAAAAAAACAAAACGACAAGAATGAAACAAAAACATAAAAACCGTGTACCGCCGCGGCAGCATCTCGAGTTTATTGGCGATTGCGCGCGCCTGCGCTACTGACGATCGTTGTGCGGCGGTCAGCAGTGACGAATCGGATTCGTGTCGAGACCGCGAGTCCGTCTGCGTCGGCGTGACCGAGGCCGCACGCTGCGGCGGACTCTGCAGCCGCTCCGGGGAGGACGCTCGGACGTCCTCGGAGGCTGCACAAAGAAAGGTGAAACCGTCAGGCTCTCGTTGGCCGGGTGGTAGTGCGTTAGACTCTTGCTTGAGCGTTCCGGGGATCGAGTCCCGCCCGAGGGGTGTATAGACACTTAATGACAGTGAAAACTCAATGGGCCCCTACTTGGCGGCGTTCTCTGTGGGGTGTTCTGGCTTAGTCCTGACTAGACACATCGCCCAACATTACAGTTCGCTCGCTCGTTTATTCGTTTGAAAATGCGTTCTGGTTGTAGAAAAGTCGTTGTTTGTGATCTCATTCCAATACTGGACCTAAAGTATCCATATTACTCCCTGTGAAACCAAATGGCAGGGAAATGGGAATGGCAGGGCACTTGAAGAGTCAGAACAACAACTGGAACTGACAATTGATAATACGAAAAAAAACTAAAAAGCTAGCAATCTGGCTAGCCAGCTAAATCTCCGGTCTGACCCAATTGTATTTGTGTCTTACTTCAAATAAACCACCAATTGAACCAGCCTGCGCTAAGTCTGATAATACTGAAATTCACGTTTGTTACCTGTCAACGTCGAGCACTTACTGAACTTCGGCACTCTATTGACGTTGTCCAACGCGACCAGATTGATCGTCTTCTTGTCTTCGTCCTCGTTCTCGTCCGACTCCGCCTCGGCGTCCGTTTTGAACGGCTCCAAATCGCAGATCGTGTTCAGTGGCGAGGAGCGCTCTGGGAAACAAACAAAAAAGTGCACTGTGCAGAACGTGATGATTTTGGTGATTGATTTTTAAAAACATGTGAGAAAGTTCGCTGCGTAGCGGTTTCGCCAGGAAGACGCATCACGCGAACTATTCGCTCACTCGCAAGCGCCGCCTGTATCGGCTCCTCCTCTGCCGTCGGCGGCGACACGGCGGTCGAGGTCGCCTTTTCGCTCTTCTTCGAGCTCGAGCGAACCGGCTCAAACGTGTCCGAGAGCACGCGACCAGGCCTGCGAAAAAACTGCGTTTTTTTGATGAAATTTTACGTCAAACATTGTGAGAAAATTGGAAATCACGTTTGGCGTTCGCCTCGCAATTCGCTGCAGATTTCATAAATTCAATTCCGTTTCATTAACGGATATACTACAGAATAACTATTTCATGAAATGCATGTTATTTGACTGCAGCAGAAGTTGATACCTTTGGTTTTCCGCCGGAGTTTAGTAACGTTGGGTTTCCGGAACCGGTGTGATAAAAAAACTCGCCATACATAACGAACGGAACACTGTTATGGTTGGTGTCTTCAGTCAGACTAGCATTTTAGCTGCACTTAAATCTAACCAAATAAAAAAACCAACAAAACATGGCGTTTCGACCTAAGCACAAGACGCCGAGCAATGGTGGTCTCTTCCTGAGTTCAAAACCTGCGTTTTACCAATGATCACACCAACTCCAACCATCCCAAACAACGCACGCACGTGTATGTGCCGTCGTAAATGCGCTCCTTCTCCGTCTGAAAGCACGGATAGAGGCCGGGCGAAAACAGCAGCTCAACGCGAAACCGCCGTGTGTCGGACGGCTCGCCGTACGGTGGCGACCGGCTACTGGATTCTTTTGAGCCCTGAAAAAAGTGACATGTTTGAAAAAAACAACATTTTTTGAGAAATCAGCATGCGGACACTGACATTCGGACACACATACAGACAGGTTACTGTCTGTTCCTGTTCTTGAATGTTCCCGCATTCTACACCTGTTCCAACAGCCTCTTCACCCTTTAAAAGTATGGAGACAAAGCAGACGAGGACGATGAAATGGTTCACAGCCTCAAGCACACACACGCGCGCGCACACATAACGATCTAACAGCAGCACACGAGTGAGTATGGCCGTGTGTGTGTGCCTGTGTGTTTGTTTGTTTGCGGCAGTGTTTGTCAACAGAATGCACGATTCTTCAGACTAGCACGTTACGACCACAACAGCAACTTTTTGCGGCCGGTTCATACTGACGCATGCTGACAGCTGACGTACGTCAAAGGCACGTCTCTATGGACGCTGGCATACCATAACACGACACCTGACGTGACGTGTCGTGTGCGCACACGTCAGCATCAACCTTCCCCCCCTTCACCTTTGCGCTCAAATTGCCAGTGTTCACGTCTTCGTACAGCATGATCACCAACTGGCTCATGTAGTTGAACTCGGTGACGGACGAGAGGAAGTTCATTGCACGCTGCCATTTGCGGTCGTTCGGCTGCAAAAAGAATTTTTCTTTGAAAAAAAACAAAAGTGAAAAAGCAACTTCAATTCAAGAAAAAGCTCAAACTGGGCGTTACGCTGACGCATGTAAGCGAAAAGCTAGCAAACTTAAAATTCGAGTAACGTCGCTATAATGTTTCACGTTTCGTTTAAATGCGGCGCTTAGAATGAGCTCGTTCAATTGGCAGTGTTGCGATACTCAATCACAAATGCTCGTGCGAAAACGACAACAACGATTTGAAAATTGAATGAGAATGCGACCGAAGTGCAGTCAAGACCGAACTGAATAATATACCTCCAAGCTCCGCAGACAAAAAAATACAAACGACCAATCAGCACCGATCAGTCCTATTTCACAGTATCCGTTATGAATGCGCACGCACGTCCATATTCAGTCCGCCGAACTGTATCAAGTTCATCAGTGTGTGTATGTGCGATTCACTGGTGAAGTACAGTCGAGTGCGAACATGCCGCAGCGGCGTCGCGATGCCCTCAGACGCGTGCGGATCGAGTCGCGTCGTCATCTCGATGTCGTCCTGCTCCTGTGAGAGGATTCGTTGTGAAAAACGAAACGAAATCTGCCGTTTTTACACGCTTAGAGACGGAAGTAAAACTTTTTTGTTGGTATATTCGGGTAAAATATCGGTTCAGTGACAGCGTTTTCCACGAGCGTTTATTGGCAACCGAAAATTTCTATAGCTGACGAAAAGTATCTACGGCAATGTAAACGTCTCTAAACAATCTGAAGTACGACAAAACGTCTCTCACCCGGCAATGTAACATGCTATTTTCCTTTAAACTGTTCGTGAGATTCCTTTGGTCATTCAGAGTCCAGAAAACGATTTCAGGTCGGCGAGGTGGCTCTCAGCCCACCAATCTAATCAATCCGTGTAGCCAATCAGCTGTCTGTCACTACAATCACATCATTATGCACTCATTCATTCATTCACTCATTTTATTTTGCAAAAAGCAGCAAACTCCGATAAAACTGTCTGAACAGCATCTGTATGTACTGCTCACTTTATCCGGCTCCACACAGCGTCGCAGGTCCGTCTGAATCTTCTTCATCAACTGCGTGCACACGCCCTGGCCAACGCGCAGTTTATCGTTCACTTTTATGCCGTATTCCTCAATTTAAAAAGAACACATTTTCCTCATGTTGATTCCAGCCGTTGCTCAAGGTTCTTTTGAGGGTGAAATTGAAAATAATCAACTGACGAAGGCAAAGCTATGCAGTTTTATGTGTTCTGCATAGAAAACTCGGAGGGCGGCACGCTGATTGGCCGCATTTGCTCGCGGGGACGAACGAACGTGGTCCAATCAGTGAGTTACACATAAACGGAGGGATTACACACTTGAAGTGAAGCGCACTTCCAAAATTAGACCAAAGCAACGAGAAACCGAAACTGACGCAACATCACGGTCGCCGTGGTATTTTTGTCTGAAAAAGTAAAGAAAAAAACCTGGCAACTCGCACCAACCAGAGGCACCAGCACATCAGCCATGTTCTTCACGCACAGGTACAGACGTTCAAAGTCGATGCCGCTGTTCATCGCCAAGTCCGGATTGTGCTCCATGTCATATCTGCAGTGAAACGAAACTCTGAACATGCGTTCGATGCAGGGCAGCCTAGTTGCTGCAACTTGTCCGGTCCGAAATGACCTCATCCTCAGGTGGTCGTGTGCACTGGAATTAGAGTTGGTAAAAAACCGGTTTTTTATATTGCCAGGAAAAAAACCCGGTTTCTTTTCCGTTTTAAAGCTGTTTTAAAACCATAAAAAAACCGAATGCTTCCCAGCTCCTAAACTTTTCAGAACTTGGCATCTTGAACTCAAAATAGAAAATACATCAAAATTAATTATTTTGAGCAGCGTAAAATGCTGTTTTCGGGCATACAACCGACCCAATATGCTATTTTTGCCACCAAATGCTACCCAACTTTTTGTTTCAAATCAAATTAATTTCGCTTTTTTTGGTTTCCAGGGCAGCACGTTCAATAAATTGAAAACAAAGACTGGGCAGTGACCGTGTAGGTGTGGGGAGCGGGGAGGGACGGTTGCAAGGAGACCGGATAGCTGACCCCGATTAGGGGGCGAGATTTGCAGAACTGCAAAGTGAAACCGGTAGCGGATTGCGTTTGAAAAATAACATTTCATCAGTTACCCTTTGCAAATCGACAACATCGTCGTCAGTCTGTATATGCACTTAGTTTAGCAGTCACCTTGTCTTCATCGTATTTCACTTGACCCTTGACACAAAAGCTTCTGCAAAATGATGCTTCACCAGTTCAGTTTGACACAGTTCAAAAATTTCAAAATTCCGTTTTTCAAAAATATAATTTTACATTTTATCAATCAAACGAAGAGTTGTGATTTTTGACCACGAAGTTTAAAAAAATTTAAGGTAAAAAACCGGTTCTTTATTTTCTCAAAAAACTGGAAAAAACCGGTTTTAAAACGGAAAAGAAACCGGTTTTTTTTCCTGTGCCAACCCTAACTGGAATCATGCGCTTGTCATATGCAGAAGAGCAAACCAGGCTTGGCTGTTTTTTCCGTTTTCACTGATTTCTTCACGAAGAAACAAACACGCAGAAACGCTGCTAAACCAAACTGAAATTCTCCGACATCAAACATTTTAGTGTCGAAAAAACGAACCGATGTACATTACCGATGTGCGCCTTCGCCAGGCCCAACATTTTAAAGGTAGCCGAAAAAACGCAATCAAAAAAACGTACAAAGAAAAACCAAAACAACACAAAATCTTGCCGACTTGATGTTGTCATAGAGGTCCGGTATCTTCGAGATGTCGTACTCATTCTGCGTCGCCTCTTTCGGCGTCCGTCGGAAGTCGCGCATCAGTTTGCACCAGCGGCGCTCGGCAAAGTCCCACGTTTCCGTCAAGTGTAACGCGAAATCTGCCGCAAAAACACGGAGATGTTATCGTATTTTCCACAAACAAACACGAACAAACGAGAATTGTAGGGGATGGTCTCAGCAAGAGCGCTCATCCACAGAAGCACGTCGTCAAGTGGGCCGTCCATCGAGTTTTCCTAAAGTGCCCATACACCGCTCGCTGCCCAGACAACGAGTCTTAACGCGCTACCTACTATTGTGGATTCATTCAAACGTGTCCGGACTAAAATGACGTCATTTGCTTCAAAAACACTTCAAAAACGTTTGTCAAAGTACAGGCACTAAAATGCCAGTTTGATGTGACTGATTCGACATTCACCATTTGTTTACGGGAAGAAATCGGCTAAACGGAAAGTCTGGTTTGCTGTAAAGGGCAAGCGCATGTTTGGCGGCACATGACGTCATTTCAGTGGAGTTTGAAAAAAATATGTCATACCTGGTTGTCTCTTCCTGCACTCTTGCAACACCTGACACAACCGCTCGACGTATCCGTAGATTTCATCGCACATCGCCTTCGGATTACGAATGAATTCTAGCGCGTCTGCGACGGACTTGCGGTGCAACGGATTCAGCACTTGCAGGTCTTCCTGGAAAAAAGCGTGCGAGTGAGACACACCGATGTTTCCGGCCATTTTCCGCAGACATTCTGGAAGTTTTGTCGCCGATGTTAAAGTTTCGTGTAAAAATTCAGCGTCTGCAGTCAGGCTGCTTAAGCAATGTTTTTTTTCAGTTACAGAGTGCGAAGGCTCGGCTCGGATGCAGCTCCACTCTTTCTCTCTCTCAACTGAAACGCCACACTTGGAATTTTCGGTGTCCGTTCGATTTAGCGGCTCGTACAGTCTGCAATGCACCGAGCTAGCCTTCGCGATTCGTCTGTCGATCCAGGTGGGTCACGTGCAGTCGGGGACGGACGTTAGTTTGGTGGTGCGCGCAACGTGTTGCTGCGCGCTTGAACGAACAAACATAACAAAAAATAGAAAAAAAACTGTAACAACATGCCGGTGTAAGTTCGTGGTCGCTCTGTAGCCACGCGTGCAGCGCCCCCTTCACCTCGGCCTGGTGCTTGCGCGCGCTGAGGTCGTCGTCCAGGAGACCGTTCGTGTTCGCCGAGTTCACCATGGACGTCAGAATCGGCGGCAGTTCGCCTTCGAGCGCCAGCAGACCCTGCAAGAGTCGCACGAGTCACGAGTAAACCGACGGGACACGCTTGAAAAGGGGGACGACACGTACGGAAATATAGATAGACCGTTAACGTGGTGCCAACACCTCCATAACGCAGCGGCAGTGCTGGTGCTGGTGCCTAATGCGTTTAAAACCACACAAGGACCCGTTTTATACTGACATGTGACGACGTTACGTCAAAGAGCAAAGAAACTCCAGCATTTCAGCACGTCGCGTTTTCTTTAGAACACGTGCTCGTTCACACAAGCATTCATACGTGACGTGCCGTGACGTGACGTGCCGGATAATATAAGTCGTGCATGAATTGGCCTTTACGACAACAATGAAACCCAAACGGCACGGACCCGTGTGAAGGCCGCTGCCGTCAACTGCACACGTCCCTCGTCGGAGGCGTAGATCTTCAGGTCGTGTCGGTAGGTCGAGTGCAGACGCAGAAAGCCGAGGCCTCGTTTGTCCTCGTCACGTTGGCCGCTGCGAAGGCCCGGGTATAACGTTCGGAACAGTTTGCCTGCAAAAAGTTAAAAGTTCAGTTCAGTTCAGTTAACAAGTATCCAAGTTAAAAACAACAAGTTTACCGCTATGATGGATGGCCATCAGTTGGAACATTTTTCATCAGTGGAACGAACAAAACAAATCGATAGAACCAAAAAACCATATGTTTCAACAATTCTGCCGATACTTCGTCAAATTTATGACTTCAAACCGAAACGCTGAAGTTCCGTTTCACGCTAAAAAGACTAACTGATGGGCTATTCCTATAAAAAACTATTCCTGAGTCACAATAATTCTCGCTGCTCAGTCAATCTTTCAAGAGAATATAACACAACCCCTCTTATTCCGGAAAGCTAGTGTATTACTGTTCACTACAATTTGAAGTACTCGCTGGCACGGGGAAACAAAAAAAGCCGGTTTTTCGTGCGGTTTCGTGCGCGCCCACTGTCACCCTATGAACGTCAAATAGCAACGCCGAACCGAGCGCCTCGGCCTGCATGACGCCGGCTGGCGTCAACTCGCCGCCCCACTTGACGATCAACATCAGCGAGCACTCGTTGTCGCCGGGCGCACCCTGCTCGCCAGCGCTCTCCTCGCACGAATGATGGTGGATGTACTTCATCTGCACCTTGCGGTTGATGCCCGAGAAGTGGCCGTACCTGACGCGACGAGTGGCGTTTTGGTTTTCGTTTACACCTGCCGTTTTGACCTTTACTACACCTTGAGGCTCATCTTTAAACTATTTTTGTGGAATGCACAGCTCGCGCGATGTAGACAGAACGGCATCGGTGCAGTGTCGCAAGAAAGCAGATTTAGCCAAAAAACGCGAAGTTTGTTTATTACTTTGAAAAAAAACGAGAAGAACCCAATACATTAATAGTTTGTTGTGCTTACTAATTCAAAGTTTCGCATGCTCCATATTCTACTAAAAGACGACAGGTGTAAACAAACTTCACCTCGTTTGATTTGTTTGAATCTGTACTTAGTTCATTATAAACTTTCACCTAAAAGTACCCAAATAAAACTGGAGTCTCGCTAAAAACGGACAACGAATTCGAAAACCACCCACATTTCCAAGACGCCTCGAATCTGATCGAACAGTCGAATGTCTCGTTTCAGTCGGTCAAGGATGACGTTCTTCGACTCGGCCGTCTCCGTGGTGGACGTGGACTGCGGGAAAACGAAAGCACTTTGCGTTAGATATAAACACGCTTCGACAGCACAGCCGAGTTTGAATCGACAAATTGCAATGTGACTTTTAAAACTGCAACGTTGTTTCCAATGTTTAACCAACGTTAATGCTAGCTAACGATGTCCAAAAATATTACCTTCGATTTTCTGCAACCGTGTGGGTATGAGCTACAAAAGACAAGTAAAAAATACCAGTTGCAAAAGCCAAAGGGCACCTGTGGCTGTTGTTGCTGTTCCATCTGTTGCACCTCCGCCTGTTTCTCGTGGATGATGTCGCGCACAAGCTCCAGCACTCGCTTCAGCTGCTTCGGTCGTTTCATTTTCAGTTGACTCACGCCGCCGCCTTCGGTCTTGTATAGCTCGAAAAATCTGAAAGCGATTTTCAGTTGTTGTTTTTTTCGAACAGCTTTTCTCGACGAACTGCTTATAAACTGATCTCATGGTCAGTGTACGAATGGGAGAGAGTGGAGTATCCTTCCATCGCCGTGTGTCAGATCTGAGATTTCGTTAAACTGCTGTACAATGAATGAAACTTTCTGAAAAAAACCATCATTCTGTTCAGTTTCTGTACAGTTAAAAAAACCAATAACCTCAGGTTGCCGCTTTCAAATGCAGTCTATTAGCTACAGTTGCATTCTAAAAGCTGTAAACCACGAAACATGCACGCAATCGCTTTGGACAGCGCGGCCTTGCAGCTAAAGTGCGTTAATAAAACTGAGCCGAACTGCCATACATACCGTTTGTCAGTGACTTCAATTTTGATCTTCTGCTTTGGAGTGCGGTCACCGTGGCGGATCACTGCAAGCACGCAGCGGAGTTCCATCATTTTGCCGGAACTAGACGCCACAACCGGTGGGTCTTCTGAAAAACAACGACAACAATTTTAAAACTTTGAAACTTAAACAGTCGAACAACATTTGGGATGAGTCGTCCAACAATTGTTATTCGGGCATTTGTACACAAACTTGAGAAAACAACAACAACAACAACAATTTCGCAAGCTGATGGTGATCGGCTATCAAAACTACCAGTCAGCGGATTACACACGCAACTGGCTTCAACCATAGCTTTGTTTACGTACTTACTCTTAATACCGGGTGTCTCCAACTGATTTCGAAACACTCGTTGATCACCATATTATTTCTCTTTTGCTTGCATTTCTAATCGTTATACCGAACCCAACAAAGTGCACAAAAACTCTGAAAAAATGGGAAAAAAATCCGCAGAAAAAAACCTTGCTGATACGGCACCCGCCACGGGATCGACAACTTCGACGCGAGATTCTTCAAGATCATGTTGCCGAGAATGCGGGCCGTGTCGTCGTAGTATTTCGTCGACGACTTCACGAAACTGAAGCCGTTCACGTCGATCACGTACGATTTGCCGCCAGCGCGCAACAGGTCGAAGCCGCACACGGTTTGCTTCAGGGCGATTTAGCAATTCGTTTTTGTGTGTGTACACGCATCGGACACGACATTTAAAAAATGGCCACACTATTTCGAAATCGTGTCGTATGTCCTATCTCAATGCACTACGGACACGATTAGCTTTCGCGCGGGATTTCGAACAATACGTCTGTGCGTGTGCGGACAAAATATTAACTGGTGTTTTCGCCATTAAACGAAACGAGAAAATCGTTTGTCGTTAATGTCATCAATGGCATTTTCTCCGCTTTGCACCAATCGCTTTTCAATCTTGATCGAACATGATAACTTGAGCGTACAGTATGGCCGAATAAATAGGGCAGTCCATCAAGGCGGGATCAGTCGCAGACTAGGAGTTGTCTTTTTCAAAAATGCCAAGATAATTCCCAATATTATGTGCAAGTGCGAAAGAATGAACAGAACAGCACGAAAGAATCAATCAGCTTAAAATACCACGTCAAAATTGACACACAATTGGGTTTCTTATCGTCTTTTCTTTTTCATTCAAATTTCGCGCGCTCCTTGCACCCTGAAAAAAGCTGCCATGTTTAATCGGCCATCCCGTACATGATAAATAGCGTTTCATGAATCGAGTGAATGTGCCCTTCAAAATCACCGTCGCATCCAGCCACACACGCCGCCTCTTATGCTCACCTTGAACGCGTTCACGATACGACGCGCGAAATACTTCTCGCGGCCGTTCAGAATCACCGGAAAGCGCACTTCCTTGCCGTGCGAGTCGCGGTCGACTTTGCCGTCGAGCGCCGGCGACTTGCGAGCTTCAGCGTGCGCGTACAGCTCGCCGACGGCGTAGACCTGCCGCGCGAAAACTAGCAGTTTGCAGAGAGAATGCACGAACATTGGAAACACTGTGTGTGCACGGAATCAGCTGATTGGCCGGTGATCACGTGCATGCATGCTTTCTGTGTAGAAATTGCTGTGGGGGAGGAGCTTGGTTTGCACAGAAAGCATGCATCACGTGATCACCAATCAACCAATCAGCTGATTCCCTATAGTTTCGAGTTCGACAGTAAAGTCCGATGGGCGGCACTCTGCTGATTCGTGAGTCTCTATCCGATGAATGCGCGCGCGTTCGGAGTTCTAACAAGCCAATCCACTTTTGCTAGAGATGGCACGGAAAAGAAACCGGTTTTCTTCATGAAAAGAAGCGACCAGTTTTACCATTCACCTTTATATCGGTGCCGCCAGCCGCAATGAACTCCTCATAAATGAACGAGCCGTCACGTCGTACGGTGCTCTCCGACGTGTACTCGCTGCTTCGGTTCTTGATCTGCAGTTTGCTTGTTTTCTTGTCGGTTCGACACGCTTGCATGAAATTCATGAACGGTCCAATTTCTGTTCTTTTTTCAAACGATGTGGCTATTGGCCGCTTCCAACGCGCTGTTTTGACTAGCCAACCAGCGAACGGACACAATTCAACCAGCCAATCAGCTGTTAGCTCGTTTGTTCTTTCTTGCAGTGCGACTCTTATGTGCCTGCAGGCATACATATATTTTTCAAAACTTGCTCAAGGTGACCCTTTCTTATAATCTAGCGCGTGATAGTGAGAAAGTTGAAATTTTTAAACTGATTGGATGACCACCTCACCATCACACTCATCACCGCCAAAACAAAACAATCGAAATCCGTTCATTGAAGCATGGAACCGCTAGCGTCCGTCGCTTCACGCAGCGTCACTTCGCCTCACATTCATGAATCCAACAACAGCACAGCTTCACATTCATGAATCCAACAACAGCACAGCTTCACATTCATGAATCCAACAACAGCACAGCTTCACACGCTTAAGCTGACGCTAGCGGTTAGTGCACGAATGGGCCTCAAAGGCTCGGCCAACCTTGCGAAACAGCCGCTGGCATCCGCCGCCGCACGACGACGGAAAATAAATGTTGACGTTGTGATTCTCGGCGGACACCGGCTTCTCGACGAACGGCTTCTGAATGCTGACGCCATTCACTTCGATCGTGTCCGCGTACTCGGTGATTTCTGCAACAGAGACTTTTGATTTCTGATATGCTAGCTCCGGTTGGCTGAACCGCCAGTCATGCAGCAAGAAGCGTCAGCGTCAACGTCACGCGGCGTTGCTTCGCTTCGCATTCATGAAGTGTCACCCTCGTGGTCTGGTGGTACTGCGTTAGAATACGGTCTGTGTGCTCGGGGATCGAGCCCCGCCGAGGGGAGTATACGCACTTAATGACAGAGAAAACTCGATGGGCGCCCTACTCAACGGCGTTCCGTACGCTTCTCTGGGTTAGCCCTGGCTAAAAACATCGCCTAAAAATCCCAACAACAACAACAACAATGAAGCAAAAAACTGCACAGGTTCAGTTTACTTCACCGAGCTTCAAGTTTCCGCGAACGCGCACATTCATGCACATCAACGTCAGTTAAGGCACACGCGCTGAAGCACCACTGGCGACCAGTTCACATGAATGGCGAAGTGAAACACGGTGCAATGCGCGTTTTTAGGTCGAAACAAAACATAACAACCGCATTTACCCGGGTGACTAGCGGGGCATTTATCTCTGAGCAGCACAATGTGTCTCGGTTGATCGATGCCCTCTCGTTTCAGGATATCATACACCTTTACTCTGAAAAAAGCACAGAAACCGTAACAGCATCAGAAATATGCCAAGTTAGTGTGCGTAATCGATCTATATCGCAAACGTTTTCACCGCTCACCGATCCAACAAATCGTACTGCTTCTGTAGATCGTTCAGCACGTACGGCTTACGATAAGCGGCGTATTGAATCGCTTTCTCGAGCGGAAATTTCGCCGAATAAAAACTGATCAGCACGTCGCAGTGAGGCCACGTCGACGGTGGGTCGTCCAAGATCATCTCCTCATTGAACGTCTCGATTCGTAGATGGTCCTGAAATGGTTTGTTTTCTCGTTCGGATTCCTGTTCTGTTCCTTTTTACACGGCGTCTCCGAGCGTCCGGCAAACATGCCCACGGGAAAAACAGTTGGTGCATACAGCCAGAAAATGCACAGATTATCTTCATCTTTATCCATTATAAAAATGTTGCTGTTCGTTGCCGCAAATGCGGAAAGGTGCGTCGTCGCACCAAATTAGCGTCAGCCCGACTGATGACGATGTGTTCTTCGACGACACCACCCTTCAGGAATATAGTGGTCTAAAGCCTGACCAATCGAGCTTGGGCGCAACTCACTTGGTGCCACACCGTTGTCGGGGCTTGGAGGCTATGTACCCCACTGATGGCGAAGGCATTGATTGACGGGATACGCAACCGGCTATAGACTCATACCACACCACCGGAGTTTGGTACCTTCCAGTTTCTGGAACCGGTGAGATACGACAACTGGCGCATCGCCAACAACAATGCTCGCTACTTCAACACACGTACCCCATACAATTCGTTCATCTTTAACAAAATCGATTGCATTGGCTTCGAGTGCGCTTTTTTGGCCATCGCGCAAATGCCGACCACCACCTGAGAAATGTCTTTAGTAAAAATTTTCAAAACCTGAATTCCTCTGTGAATCCATTTTCGGCAGATTTATTTATTCTGTTAAATTAAAAAAGCTTTTTGCATCTTTTATATACCAACGTTTTATTTTCATGTTTACATTCGCTTTGACATTTTTCTCCCGAACAATGACACAACGGAATTATGAAAAGTATTCCAAAACATACAGAAAAACATAAAGTCCATTACTTTTCTCGGCCCCTTCGGTGGTCCGGTCACTCGGCTCGTGCTCGCATTGTCCATTTTCAGTCGCCTCCAACTCCGACCGAAACCACACAGCCCCAACTCAAGCCGCTTTTTTTCTCAAAAGGAATGACAGAGAAACGCGCGATAGGTAAGTAACGAATGGAAATAGTCAACTGCAAGCATTGACAAGACAAAAAATGAACAATTGTCGAGAAATCACCAATTTTCATCCCGATCAAACGAAGTTTATTCAGTTTCATTCATCTTAATCTTTTATCAAAAAATGTTCAAAAACACCGGCTGCCAAGCGATCTAGCTATCACAGAAATGAAAATCTTGTCAAAAAAAAGAAAAAAATTAGGCGTCCAAATCACGATACACCCGCCTCAGCTTCTCTTTCTTCTTATGGTGATGTCGTTTGCCTGACTCAAACGCTTCTAAACTGTTTCCTTTTCGACCCTTCACATGTATCGCTCCAATAGACGGCCGAAAAAAATTCTCATCTAAACTCGCTTCGGTGACAGTTTTCGTTTTCGGCAATAAATTCCGCCTGGAAATCTGCTCCAATACGGTCGCCGGAACGGTGGAAGATGAGTTTTGGTCGTTTTTCGCGGTGTTAATTTCGATATACTTCTCCAGTGGTATACCGGGTGGTGGCGAGGCACAGACCAGTTTGCCTTTCACGACGTCCTGAAGGATCAGACGTGCAGCGCGCGAGCCGTCCGGTACACCCTGTAATTGGTGTAATTACATGGGGAAAGCACAGAGGTTTCTTTAATTGGTAATTGGTGGTTAAAATGTGTAATTTTTTTAATTGCTTAATTTGTGTGCTAAAATATGTGTGCATATACAATAAACTTTTGGGGTTCTGTGACTCAATGCGTTTGTGGACGTCGAAAGGAAATAGTTTCAATCTTTATGTGGCAATTCAAAATGGCTTCAGTGACTATTTAAGGGACTCGGATCACTTTAACAATTTCGAATTGCCGCGTCAGGCATAAAACTGTTTGCCCATCTATGCGCGCATTGAGTCTCAGGACCAAAATAAAAGATACTACCGTATTGAGAAAAAAATGCAAAAAGCGAACAAAAAGCTCACTTTCGACGCCATGAAGCCTCTGGAGAACGCAACGCACGTCAGCAGCTCTTCGGCCGTCGGCTTGTCCGAGGGCAACAAAACGCCATAGGCGCTCTGCAGCCCCGACCGCGGCAAACGTTGCACCAATCGATTGATGGCCATTCTGGCGTCGCTCGTGTGCGAGATCGGCAGCACGCCTGAAATGCAGGCGCACACAGCTGATTGGCTGAAGTTTTGTTTGAGAGACTGTGCTGATTGGATGGTTTCACAGGAAAAATGGACGTCAACAGTCATAATAACGTTGTCTTTTGGCAGCAATTGTGAAGCAGTAAAAGTGAATATGGCTTGAATTCGACTTGCATACAAAACTAAAAACTAAAGTTCGGGGGAAAAAACCCAAAAAAACTGAGCAACCGTTCAGCAGCATTTCAGCCTTGTCCAACGCGAACGACGGCGTCACCAAACCGGGACAGTCGCACAGCGTCAGTGTCGCATCGACCGGCAACGTTTGCAGGTGACGAGTCTTGCCGGGTGTCGCCGACACGGGAACCTTAATAACAATATTTTTTTAAAGTCCTAGTCTGAAAACAGTCAGCGCGATGCGGCAGCTGAAGCAACACGCACACACACACACACACAAACACACTGGCACATAATATAGCAGCGCGCGTGCATGCAGCATTACCGCATGATAAATAGAGCGCAGTTTCTTGGAGAACTACTTGGAAATAAATGCTCTGAATTGCTTGAGAGCAGAAGTGAAAAGTGATGTCGATCATGATGATCGGTCAATCCAGCCAATCAGGGTGCTACGTAGACTTTAGTAATTAGAAAATGGAGCTGCACTCGTGTCTCACAAAAAAATGAGCCCAGATCCCAGAAAAAATCTGAATCCGCCAAAATCAAACGCAACAACCTTTTTCTGGCCCAACAGTCGATTGATAGTGGAGCTTTTGCCGACGTTCGGGTATCCCACCATTCCGACGACGACGGGCAATGACTTTTTTGAATCCACATTTTTTCGCGCCAAAATTTTTAGACGCGCAATCAGTTCGGCTGGTGACAACAAACGACAATCGTCGTCGCTTGACGAATTTGGTTCGTCGACGGAATTGGCTTCTGAAAGAAAAAATTAATTGGCTTAACAAAACAAAATCAAATCAAAGAATTACAGATGATGAGGAATTTTAAGGAAGTAGGAAGATATACCAAGCTGCGTTTCCAAACATCAAGTTTTGCATTTAAAGTTCCAGCATCCAACCATCGTGCTTGACATGTGCGAAACGAAAAATCAGTGGAATTCTCAGTCTTTCAACCAAATAAAAAAAAAGATTCGAACCATCGGCGTCCCATTCCTCGTCGGTTTCCCAGTCCGAGTCCGTTTCCACACTGTCCGAGTTTTCCAATGTTTCAGCGTCTCGCGCGCAACAATCGTCCGTTTCAATCGACGCTGCTGCAGCTGCATTCATCGCGTCAATCTCCGAGTCCGTCAAAACAGCGGACCAAAAAATCGCCTCCACTTTCAGATTCGTCCGAAAATAGTGCCGCCAGAGTTGACGCTGACGTGTCGTCAGTAGATCAGCCTTGTTGACGAGTAGCGTGTGTCTATTTTTTCGAATCGATTGCATTCAAATTTCATTGTATGGAGATTGACTGAAGGTTGACAAGTGTTTCTCTTCAAATGTAGTGTTTCGGGTATTTTTTTCACAGTTTTCTCACGATCTATCAGTGAATCGGAACTCGGAAACAGTCAGTCAGCAAGTTTTCATACATACCAACCAAGTCAAAAACTCAAACACATTGGCACATGTAGATTTATTGCTCATGTGTGAACAGCAAAAACTAAAAAAAACAACGGAAAAACGGCAGTTTTCAGGCAATGACGCTTTTCTTTACCGTTTCTCACTTAACATATCTCCAACGTAAGCAGCAAGATCGGCATTGCGAAACAGCAGCGGATTGCGAGCATCCACGATTTCGACCACCAAATCGCTTCGCTCCAGCACACGCCAAAGTTGACGCCAAATTTCCAAATTTCGCTCAAATGGCGTCAACAAGAAACCGTTTTCCTGAAAAGGCGTCATTTTACGTCAACTCAACGCCATTCTTTTTCGTTTGAAATATGGAATTCCAGCAGATGAAAACTTTTCAGTTTCATTGTGTGAACTTGGTGACTTGTGAGCTTCAAATGGCTGTTTTATTTACAAGCTCGGTAGGAAGCAGGACACAGGCCGGTGAAAAAACCCTGTGATTTCAGTATTTTGGAACACTTCGATAAATATGTTGTTTCTTAAAAACTTCCAAATGTGTCGAGTGTTGCACCAACGCACTCAACAACGAGTGTTCAGAGAGCCCAAAAAAGACGTCAGAAAAAAATTAACGACAGAAAAAAAACAAAAGATTTTGTCAGTCCGATTCCGAAGAACCAAAACAACCAAGCCAACCTGCTCCATCAGTGCCAATCGACGTCGCCACTCCAGGAACATTGCCTGCTCGGCCGCTTGCAACTCTTCGGCCGTCTGCCAGTCGCCCGTCGGGGCGCGCGGCCTTCGCGGGATACGCAGCAGGTGACCGAACGTCGACTGAAGGCCCATTCATGCAAGCGCGCGCTGAAGCGCGCTGACCAGCTTCATCGTGAATGAAGAAATGAAGCTGCGTCAGCCGCTGCGGATTTTTAGGTTTTTTGCCCATTCACGAACGCGCGCGCTGAAGCGCGCTGAAGCGCGCTGACCAGCTTCATCATGAATGAAGAAATGAAGCTGCGTCAGCCGCTGCGGCTTTTGATGTCCGGACCCCAAATGCCGCAGCGGCTTGTCTGAAAAATGAAACGTATTTGCATAATTTCTGCGCTTTCAATTGTGATAGATGCAGACCAAAAAGGGAATGAATTTAATTGTGGTAAAATTAAATTAATTGAGGAATACAGTAAGTTTTATTGTGCTGCGTTTGTGAAAGAAACCAACAGATAAAAACGATGAAAACAACTGTGCTAAGACGTGTTTCGAACTTTGGCCTCTGTGCTGACAGGCACAACATGTTACCACTGCACTATAGTAGTTCGCAGGTGGGAACCTCTCTAGGTGTGTGTTCATTAAATGTCTTTCAGTTTTATCGTTTTGTGCTGTTGTCTGTGTTGTCTCCGTACGTGCTGTTTAGTACACACTGTATACCGCTTCGATTCGTTGTTTTCGCCGTTTCAGTGAATGTTTTGATCTTTTGATTTGTGCAACATTCACTAATCATGTGCTGCCGTTGATGAAACTTTTTTTGCAATGCTCTACACCGTGGCAAGGCTAAAAAAGGAAAAAGGTTTCACGCCAAACCGCAGTTGAAGAAAACAATCACTTCACATCACGGTGTGGGGTACCGATGTGCGCAGCCCTCAAAACCGGTGTGCGTGCAGGCCGCAAGAAATTTATGCGGCGGCACTGTTTCGACACGGGTTTGAGGGCTGTGCACCATTTTGAGGCTGTGCACCACTTTGAGGGCTGTGCACCACTTTGAGGGCTGTGCACCACTTTGAGGGCTGTGCACCATTTTGAGGACTATGCACCATTTGCAAGCAACGTGAAAGCAAATTGCATCCTAGAATGTTCAGTCAAAATGCAGAAATCGTACAAAATTGTTCATAAAAAACTGTATTTTGCGGTGTAGCTTTCAAAGTTTTTCTTCACTTCGAAAGTCCATTTCACAATTTTTCAATAAATATGCGCCTAAGATCAGAAAACTTTTGGTGTGAAACCATAAAAAACAGTACAAAAAAGCATTCTGAATGAATTTGGCCCTTTTTGCAGTTTGCAAGGCAGCCGGTGTAATGAAGCAAAGCTAGCAAAGCTTGTTCTTGCGGGCTGCACACCGGTTTTAAGGGCTGCGCAAATCAGTACCCCACACCGTCGCACGGGTACAGTTCACATAAATTTCACATAAATTTCTTGCACTACTTTTCTGCTTTGTTGAGTATTCGTATTCTCACTGTCACACTTATTTTGAGACTAATTACGCTATACAATACTGTTCAGAATCTGTCAGAAAAGTACTAAATGATTTAACAAAAAAGTCTTGCAACATTTGTGAAAGATTGTCACTGACAGCAACAATCAGCGATTTTGCACACACAAATTTGATGTCCGGACATCAAATGCCGCAGCGGCTGACGCAGCTTCATTTCATCATTCATGATAGCGCACTTCAGCGCGCGTCAGCGCGCTTCAGCGCGCGCGTTCGTGAATGGGCAAAAAACCTAAAAAGCCGCAGCGGCTGACGCAGCTTCATTTCTTCATTCACGATGAAGCTGGTCAGCGCGCTTCAGCGCGCTTCAGCGCGCGCGTCCGTGAATGCGCATGTGCTCCAAAACTGAAGCGCGCTGACGCACGCTGAAGCGCGCTGTTTTTTTGCTTCGTGAATGTGTAGCAAAGTGAAGCGCGTCAGCGCGCTTCAGCGCGCTTCAACCTCCATGAATGGCGCTTGACGATCGGCGGCACTCTTCAGTTGTTGTTCTGTAATTTAAAAAAAAGCGCTTTGAAATGGAATGGGCTGTTTCTGTGCTCCGCACACTCCACAATCTGTTCACAATCAGTGATGTTGCACAGCCACACCACACTCATATCACAGTACGATATCGCAGCAGCACGCGTATAATCCGTGTGTGTTTGCTTCAGTGTTTGTTTGCAACAGTGCAACATTATAGAGGGACTTTGCTAGCGTCGCGCAAGCGCAGAAGTCTACTGGAAAAACAGTTCAACACGAATATTAAATGTCCATTAAAATTATTTTATTGATCCATTGAAATTATGAAAACTAATAATATTATATCTAAATGTCCCATCAAAACTAACAAAACACAAAACCAAGACGCGCACCGCTGCTGCGACTGACGCCGATCAACTGATTGCTCATCGTTTCCGGCGACACCAACTGGGCGGTGTTTCGTTGCGCTGCGAAATCGAGATTAGCCAACTCGGCTCGTGCCAGGAATTCCTGCACCGAGTTCTCCTCGACAATCGACTGCGTCGGTGCGGCTGCGACGGGCAGATCGGAAGCGTCGAGTTCCACACCCAGCGTTGCTGGTCTCCCTTTCTTGCCTGAGCGGATGTTCGAAGGCTTAAAAATGGCACAACTTGTAAAGCTGACAGTCAAAATTTGATCAAAGTTGATGTAGATGCACCTGGTTGAGAATAATGCTTGAATTTGGTTTTTAAGCATTAAAACCGTGCCCCTCCCCCGTTTCACTAGGCTATGGCATTTATTAGTAGCTGAATTGTGTTTTAAGATGAACTACAGCTTGTGAAATAGAAGTTTTAGCGATGACAACTCAAATGACAATGGTCTCTCAAGGTACAGCGCGGCATTACGATAAAAACTCTTGGTATTCTGTCACCGACCAGCATTTTTTCTGCGTTCTCTTTTATCGGCCGTTCGCGCGTTCCGCAGCGACGCACCCAAACTGGCGTCCACTTTCTGCTTCTGACGTCTCATTGCAGCGTCACCAAATTCAGTTGGAGTCTTCTTGCAGTCTGGCCAAAAATGGTAAATCGTCGGATATTAAAGGCGCATTCATGGAACTTGAAGCGCTGGCGTCACATTACTCACACTTCGCTGCGCATTCATGAAGCAAACACATCGCAGCTTCACGTGTTAAAGTGGCGCCGGCGCTGATGCGC
This sequence comes from Theristus sp. LFF4_11, assembly GCA_030248135.1. Classification (NCBI taxonomy): domain Eukaryota; kingdom Metazoa; phylum Nematoda; class Chromadorea; order Monhysterida; family Xyalidae; genus Theristus; species Theristus sp. LFF4_11. The sequence continues at coordinate 39,161 of JASANC010003775.1, forward strand.
GCGCGATTGCATGAATGGGCCTTTTTCAAAATCGAAATGTGACACAAAAAAGCAGTCCGAATTTCTAATTTGACCGGTGCAACTGCAACCGGAATAATTCTCGCAATAAAAACAAAACCGGCAAAATGAAAACATTTCATTTTTCTCCGTGAACGACGTAGTATCAGACCGAGACACAATAAAATAATATCACAGCGGTTGCAAGACATTTTTCAGACATGCTTCAAGTACATTACAAATTTCAAGATTTCAAGCCAGATCAGGAGCAACTCGAAAACAAACAAAAAACAGCATGTAGCAAAACACAGCTCAGGTGGCAAAATAAACCATTTCTTAATTTCATCAATCAAACAATTCCAATTCATCCAGCACCAAGCGCAGGCACCGGCTGCCGGTGCACGGGCACAGAAATCTGCCAAAGATAACCACAACAACCACACAAGCATTACCAGCCAACCAACCAATCACCGTCGCGGGCACCACTCGCCAATCACAAACTCATCAGCGAAAAGCCAGCGGCCGTCGTCTGTTGGCGTGTCGCGTTCGCGTTCGCGCCAGACGGCTGGTGCCACAATTGTTGCTGTTGCTGGTGTTGCTGGTGCGCGTTGTCGCCGGAATGGAACATCAGATTCGACGTCGTCGCATTGTCCAATTGAGTCGCCAGTGGCATTAGCGAGGCGAACTCGCCCTGCGACGCCGTCGCGTTCAGGTGATGCGACTGGTCGGTGTAGTCGAGATGGGCGATTTGGTGCTGTTGATTTGGCTGACTGGCGGTGTACACGCCCGCTGGTTGGTGCTGGTCTGAAATTGTTGTTATGTATGAATTTGCAGAAACAATCCACAACACAAACCTCTGCAATGAACAGACAACGGATCGCGTTGCTGTCGCACAGCTGTCCGTCACTGTTCCAAGTGCTAATGTATGGTTTATTTTCATGAACGCATTTCTAAGCTTATGAGTTAAATAGCAATGTCACTAAAAACAATGTTCAAACTGACAACAAAAAACCGAATACCCAAATTTCTGCTTTTCCAACCTGACGTCTGCGCCGGATCGAAAACACCGGCCAGCGTGTACCCAGTGAGACGAGCGTTGCACGATTTCAGATGGCGCGTTAGGTTGCACTTGTAGTGGTACTCACGGTGGCAGTGCGTACACTGCAGCACGTTCGTGCCTGCAAGCACGCGTTTTTTTTCTTTTAAACTTTTATCAGATTTTTTGGAGTGACTGAAAAGAATGCGATCGCCACTCGTGATTAGAGAAATAAAATTAAAATAAATTAAAACTTGATAAACTAACAAAATTTGAGTGTAGACTGTCTTTAATGTGATCATCAGCTGATTCGGCTCGACTGAACATTACAATACTCACTTAACCGCCAATCAGCACAGCAGGATTGAACGGTTGGAATTTTGGCAACCACGTCCGATTCTAGAACGAAAAAGAAAACTCGATTGAACGAACGTTCGTGCGCGGATCGCACATGCTGACGTAATGAGGAGCGCTGCGAGTATTTCTGCGGACAATAAGTGCAGGAGTACGGACGCTGGCGGGTGTGCACCACCAGGTGACGTTCAAGTTTGCCCTGTGACAAACAAAACAAATTAACAAAAAAACGATTTCTGGTCAGTTTTGTGGTCTGTTTAGGGCGCAGTAATGTATAAAGTGGCAGATCAACCAAATTTGGGCACATCATCATTAACAGATTGTTTGTAAAAGTGAGAACAGACAGATATTCTTCCGTGCAAGTAGCTGTTTGGCTCGTTTGAAGTTTGACACTGTGATTGGTTGCATTTCATAATCAACAAACGTCAGCCGAATTTCGTATTTTTTTCAATTTCTAATGGTTTGCAATTTTGAACCATCACTAGGGATTGAGGTATTCGCTTAGCGGGCGAAACCGTGTCAGTTTCAAGTCAGCTACTCAACGAAAGGTTCTCCTTCATGAAGCACAACTTCTACATTCCACTGTGCAAATCGGGGTGGCATGGAAATACAGTACGGCCGAATAAATGAGGCAGTCCATCAAGACGGGATCAGTCGCAGACTAGGAGTTGTCTTTTTCAAAAATGCCAACATAACTCCCAATCATGTGTGCAAGGGAGAAAGAATGCATAGAACAGCGCGGATAATCCATTAGTTTAAAAAAAAACAAGTCAAATTTGGCACACAATGTGGTTTCTGAACGTCTTTTTTCTTTCATTCAAATTTCGCGCGCTCCTTGAACCCTGAAAAAAGCTGCCATGTTTAATCGGCCATACCGTACAAAACAAAACCTGCAATTCACCACGAAGAGCATGTCTACTTCCGGTGTTACGTACGTCCACAAAACAAACAAAAAAAATCAATAAAAAAACATGCGAAACGCACGGCCGATTCGAACGACTTCGGACAGCAGGGACAGGCGTGCGCGCGCTGCTGCAGGCACAGGTGGCCGGACGACACGATCGCCGTCTCGTGGTCGGCCGAGGCGAAGTGCGCCGCCGATTCCTGTGCGGTCGCGAAGCGCACCTCGCAGATCAGACACTCGCACAGGTAGACGTGCGCGTTCGCGTCCGCAGCGGTCGGCGCTTTGTTGCTGTTGTTGCTGGTGATCGGTTGCTGCGTCACGTCACCGATGTCCGTCAACTGGTGGTGGTGTTGATGTGGATGCGTTGCTGTTCCGAGCGACACTGAAAACACCAGAACTGAATTGTCGTCGCGCGGGTGTCTTGGCTCTTTTTTTGGTGTAGTGAAACTGTGCGAAGCTGATTGGCTGCTGCTAAATTCGTCCTACTAGCTAGACACAGTCAGTCAGCGCGCCAGAATGGAAATTTTGAATGAATCTCGAAAAATTTCACAGTTTCCAACTGTACCTTGCTGGCCATACGTCGCCATTCGCTGCTGCGGTTGCAGTCCAATCGACGACTCACCATTGTACGAGTCGCCAAACGGCAGTTGGTTGGTTGGATCGAACTGAACCACATTATTCGCCATGACGCCGTGTTGTTGATAAGTGGGGCCATCATTGGTGCTAGTCTCAGTCGGGTTCACAATCGATTCGATCCTTGTTTCGGTCGCGCCGGCAATCGTGCTCAACAGCTGCTGTGGCTCGATACTGAGCACCGTACCTGAATATGGTAAAAAACCGTTGTTTTTTTTCAAATATTGCCAGGAAAAACCCGGTTTTATTTCCGTTTTTCAAACCGTGACACTTTCCACGTACCAGCAGGGAACGTCGGCTCGGGCAGCAGGATTTTCAGCGAATCTTTCTGGAGTGACTCGAGGAATTTCGTCTCGATCACGAATTGAGCGGCACGATTCCCGGTGGCCGGAATCGAATCGGTGGCCGATCGCGAGTCCAACGGGCGCACGTGCACCTGAACGCGGTGGTTTTTTTTGTTCACAAACTTTTTTGAGTTTTTTATATTTTTTTTAGAATTTTTTCCTGTTTTGTTCGGTGTCACTAAAAAACCGAGACGTGTCGGTATCAATGGAACACTGATGGTCAATTGATACGCACACGAACGCTTTCAGGCACGAACCACACGGTCCACGTCACGTCACTAATGGAGCAAAAAGCCAGCAATCCAGCACGTCACGATATCTTTAGAGCACGTGCTCATGTATGCCAGCTTCTATGCATGAAGTAACGTGACGTCATGCATGAATTGGCCAAAGAAAGTCGTAAGTGCCAGTCGGAAGACAAAATGCACTTTCGGACAACACACACAAACGCACACGCGCACATGCCACAGCACAAGAGCGCGCGGTCGGGAGAGCGTGTGACTGTGCATTCATTGGTGATTATGCAACGTGTTTGAAGAGCGTTGTCTTCAAACTCGATTTATATAACCAACTTGAAACGTCTGCGTCGAGTCCTGAGTGAGCATATCAACCGCGAGCAATATCTGCTCGGGCATAATCGCCGTGTGCGGTCCGGCATTGAGCGTGCCGCTGGTGTCCGCGACCGAATGCACCGCCTTCGGTAACGTCCGATTACTAGAGCCGGTCAGGCCGGCGTTGCTGTTGGTTTTGGCGGGAACCCGTTTGAACGCGCTGTGCTGCGTGCCGAACACCGGAAGTCGTGCGCTGTGCAGTCGGCGAGCCGCCGGGTGGTTCGCTCGTGATCTGTGAAAAATTAGTGAATCCACAAAATATGATCTTTTAAAGTTGTCTTTCCTTTTCAGCTTATGTTCGAGTTCTTGACTGTACGAAACTGAAGTCTGTGTGATGTCGTAATAAGCGAAAAGTGGGCGCTTATTCTTTCACCAATCAGTGAGTGAGTGCAATGCAAATCGAAATTTGCGGCAAAAACCTCCGCTGAGTTGCAGCAACATGTACATTGTTCACCGCCTCCCCACCGTGTTACAGGGTAGCCAACCAGCACCACGCTACACCACAGCGTCGCACACCGGTATGATCCCAGCCCAGGTCGGGATTTCCAACAAGCCCAATGCCCCACTGAACGCCCCCCACCTCTGCAAGGCCTGCCTCAACGCCGTCTGCCCCCTGCGGCGTCTCATCGTCCTGCTCGCGCCTCCCACTCCTCCAAAATCGTGCGCCTGGCGCATGTGCTTCAATCGATTGCCGCTCGTTCGGAACGTCTCGCCGCACTTGGCGCACCCGAATGGGCGCTCGTCGGTGTGCAGACGCATGTGGTTCTTCAGGGCGCCGCGCGACATGAACGGTTGTCTGGCGAATCAGTTTAGAAAGAAATTATGGATGAAAGAAAAATGGAAATTGATATTCAAAAAACGCGGAAGAAAAAAACGGGTATTGTGGATTTATTCAAACGTGTCCGGACTAAAATGACGTCATTTGCTTTAAAAACGCCCGTTTGTCACAGTACAGGCACTAAAATGTCAGTTTGGTGCGACTGATTCGACATTCACCATTTGTTTACGGGAAGAAATCGGCTAAACGGAAAGTCTGGTTTGCCGTGAACGGCAAGCGCATGTTTGGTGGCACATGACGTCATTTCAGTGGGACACGTTTAAAAAAATAGGTCATACTATATTCTCATCAGACGTCCCGGATGCAAAACCTTTTTGGGTGGATGAACTTTGAGCAGGTCTCCGCTTGCCTGTCCGTCCACTGAGAAGGCAACCCGGAAAACATCGAAACACTTGCGTGACAAAAAAATCAAAAAAAACAAAATACGTGACAACGAAAACACAAAGAACGCAACAACCGTGTGCTTGTCAACGGATACAGAATTCAACAGGCAATTGTAACTGTGCCACATACCGTATCACCTCTATTAACCCCCCCCCCCCCAAAATTAACCCCCCCCCCCAAAAATAAACCCCCACCCCCTCGACAAGTTTCCAAATAATCCCCCCCAAAAAAATAATCCCCCATGGGGGATTATTGAAACCTGTTTGAAACACATACCCAGCGAATTCAGTGGCTGGTTGCAGTGAAAATGATGAAATTGTGCTACCAAAGGCCCCAAATGGATGAGTTAATGGTAATTTCATTACAAAAGGCTGTTGTAAAAGGAAATTTCTATGTAGAGTAGAAGTTTCTGCGACTTCCTTCCTGCCATGGAAGGTATTTTTGCCATTTTGCCCACTCCTAAAAATGGTTTCCAAATAAACCCCCCCCCCAAAAAAATAAAGCCCCCCCCAAAAAATAAACCCCCACCCCCAGAAGTCGCTGAAGAAATAAACCCCCATGGGGGTTTATTAGAGGTAATACGGTATGCAATTCGCGCATTTTGCCAGTTTTGAATCTGACATGCTGATTGGCTGCGTCGAATTGGTTGAACTGACCAGTGAGCAATAATTCAAAAGCGTCGCCATCGGCCATCACCAATCAGCCGAGTGCTGATGATTCACAGTTCAACTGTACCACCAGCCCTTTTCACAACGTTTTTCAAATATGCGAACCTGCATTGCTGACAGACGACCACCGGCTGTTTCGGCTCGTCGTCGTGCGTGCGCAAGTGATTGCGTAACGTGGACGAGACTCGGAAGCACCGATTGCACTGGTCGCATTTGTACGGCAGCTCGCCTGTGAAGACACGACCGTTCAATTATTTATCTCATTATATCACAATTTTCACGGACGGCCAGTTTCATAATTTACTCAACTTGAAACGTTTCTCGACCGTGTCTTCTCAAACATTCTCGATCTTTTCATGAACAAAACAAAAACCGAACCGGTGTGAATCCTGGTGTGCCTCTGGAGATCGCTTGGCTTCGTGAATTTCTTGCCGCACTGCTGGCACGGGTAGCGTTGCACTCTTCTGCCCCTCACTTGCACCGATCGAGCCCCGGCCGCATCACGCTGCATCGAGTCCTTGTAGATCTGATTGGCACTGAATTGGTGATGTTGATATTGCTGGTTGATGTGTCGCATTTGATGTTGTTGTTGTTGTTGTTGTTGTCTCATTGGGTGCGCCGTGATGTGATGATGCAACGCTAGCGAGCCGGACTGATGGTGGACTCGTTGTGGGGGTGGTGGTGGTGGTACTTGAGGGGGCGTGCACAGCGTCTGAGTGTGACTGTTGTGCACTGCGCTCGTGTAGTAGTGATCGACTGGTGTGCACAGTAGCTGAAATTGGAAGCATTATATAATTGCAATTATCGAGTCTGGATGTTGCATGCCCTTGAAATAATGTCATATTTCTCGGCAAACATCTGAGCTCTGTGCCCAGTTTTCGCCGACTTGGAATATTTGTTTGCGCTTCAGAGCTTGGTTTACCACTCAAAATGTGTAGGATGGTACAAACAAACAAAAGATGTTCGCACTTCGCAAACGCATATTGTCTTATGGCTAAAACTTGGTGACAACGGTACACAGGAGAGAACGTGAACAGTCGAACTGAATCTGGAATTTCTTTGATCGATTTCATCACTAAACCAAGTAGACATAATCTCCGCAAAACTAAACCCTCAAAAAGCCACCGACATTCTGCTGCTGCTCGTGTCGGTCGAACAGCGCGCCGGTGTGCTCGTGTCTGGCCAGCACCGGCGTCGCGAACAGATCCGTCTCTTCCTGGCTCGCCAGCTGCTGTTCGTTCGCGAGCACGTCCGCGATCACGGCGCTCAAGTCGTCCGCGCACGTCGCTGCGGGCTCGTCCGGCTCAATGGCCGGAATCATACTCGACTCAGTTGCCTGCGCCGTCGTTGTTGTTCCGGCGCCAATCAGCCCGTCGAAATCGTCCAGCGCACCGCCAGTGTCGGGCGGCTGTTGTCCGGGCCGCCGTTGACCGGACGACTCATTCAGATATAGGTTGTTCGAATCTCTGTACGCTGATTGGTCGTACGAGTGAGTGCTGCTGTGCGGCGGGTAGTACGCGTTGTAGCAGTCGTGGTAATAATTGGGCGGCTGCAATTGCTGCGACGTCGGCTGAGACTGCTGCTGTGGCGGCGTCGACCACCACGACACGTACGAGGGGTCGTTATAGACGAACGTCGATGGATGCGGCGGCGGCAGCGGCGGCTCACTTTGTACGGGACACAGTTGTTCGGGCGGCGTTTGATCGTTGGCATCAGCAGGCGGTACACAAGCGGTAGGCGGCGTTTGAAATTGGTCCGCCAGGATTTCGGTGCTCGGGGGTATTTGCGTTTGTTGTTGTGGTGGCGGTGGCGGTGGTTGAGGAAGTGGTTGACCTGCAAAAAAGATCGCTGATTTCATTCATGTTTATGCAGCCAAATTGCCACTCCCAAGCAGTAATCTACCACATTCTGTCTTTCTGTCTCGACACATTCGTGTGTTCGTGATCATTTCAATTCCAAATTTGAGAGAAATAAATAAAAGCTGCTTTGAACATTGTATCAGTAATCTGTCTTGGCGGGCAAAGTCGTCCACAATAGAATCGCGTCAAGACCAAATATGGTAAATTTCATAAAATTATACCGTACTTCTAGGTACCACGGGTTTTCACCGCGGGCTTTTTTTTCTGGCAGTGAGGGGTGTCGGTGGGGGGGTATACAACACAACAATACGAGGGGGGGGGGAGGCCAAGGGCCCGCCGGCGGGGGCTTAATGGTTCGGCAGCATAACCGTCGGCTTTCTTGATTCACAAGATTGCTGTTCCGGTGGCGAGGTTTTCTGGCATCGCGCCGCTGCATGAAAATGGCTGTCTCGAGTTTGGGTAAGGATAAAAAGGGGCAACAAACAACAACAACAACAACAACAACAACAACAACAACAACAATCTGCTAGAAATTCACCATTCAACCAGTATACAATGAACAACCATCCCTTTGCCACCGCACTGCGCAACGCAACAGTAAACGAAATCCAATGCCCCTACGCAAAACAACCACAACTGCCCCCTACCAGCATGCATGCGTCTGATGTGCGTGCGGCAGGCGATGCCGAGCTTGAAACGTCGCCGGCAGTACGGACAGACGAACGGACGGTAGTCGCTGTGGACGACACGATGACGCCGCAGCTGCGTCCGATTGATGAACGCCTTCGAGCAGTCCGCGCAACGGAACGGACGGATGCCGGCGTGCCGACGGATGTGGTCCTGAGAGGTTTGTGTATTGGTCGATTTTTGAAAGCGGTCACTGGTGTCACGCAAAAAAATGGATCCGGAGAAACTGTAACACTGGAACCGAGTTGTTGTGCTCTTGGAAATGAGCGAAAAACGCACTTTGTTTATCATGCACTGGTCACTTAGATATTTTTTTTGTCGTCTAGTGAGATGTTTACGCAAATGGTTCGTCTGTGAGCTCCGTGCCACTGTCTCCAAAGTGTTCAATAAAAATCAAAACTGCTCTGATGTTTATCAAAACGGCATTATCACGGCTCAAAGAGTAGTTCGCCCGTTGGAACTTGGGCTACTTGACTTGACGCATAAAAACCGACCTATGTAACAGTTTTGGCCACCAAACCTCACAAATTCGAATCCATTCCAATCCGAACAACAACAACAACAACAACAACAACAACAACAACAACAACAACAACAACAACAACAACAACAACAACAACAACAACAACAACAACAACAACAACAACAACAACAACAACAACAACAACAACAACAAGAACAACAACAACAACAACAACAACAACAACAACAACAACAACAACAACAACAACGACAACAACAACAACAACAACAACAACAACAACAACAACAACAAGAACAACAACAACAACCTTCAACGTTCTCGGCCACCCGAACGCCGCCGCACACAACCGGCACTTGTACAGTTTCTCGCCGGTGTGCGTCTGCAAGTGGTCGCGCAGGTGCGTCGGTCGACGAAACATCGCCGGACAGCGGCTGCATTTGAACGGGTAGTGACGCTCGAGGCTGCACACCGTTTGCTCTGCAAAATGACCGGGGCTGCGCTTGCTGAGAATGGTGGAAGGGTGAGAGTTGGCTGAACGGAGTGAACTGTTGGAAGTTGAGCGGTAGCTCAACGGGGCTGAAAGGTTGCCGCTCCCCAATCCCAATAGTGCATTTTTGGGTGGAAATGGATGGTGAACTTTCGGACTTAAAAAGCGTGAGTTCAGTCCAATCCATATCAGTCTGAACTGAACAGTGTGAACCGTTATATGCACAAACGATTGCCAAATACAGCAAATCTGCCGCTTTCAGTAGCTTTCCGCTGGCTTCAGTTCTGCTTTATAATACGCCAGAACAAAACGGGACGTACAACCATGATTTTAGAAAACCACAAAAACACGTTCATTATTATGCCGTGCACTGCAGAATAAAACTGACTGACTGACTGACTGACGTTCAGTATGTCATCAAGGCGTCAAACTGTCCAATAACACACTCCAACGTCGCCGACCTGTCGCCATGGTTGGTCCGGGCGGCCGCAACGCCACCAACTGGCCGTCGTTTGTCTCGAGCAGCGGTTGCGCTCGCATTCCAGCGTCGTCGCCCCTTTGAGCGCGTTTCGCGTGTCGTCGCTGATGCGTCGCCAGCACTCGCTCGTTAATGAACGCCATCTCACACTCGGTGCAACGACTGAAAATTCGAAGCGTAAAACAAACGAGCTTTCGCAAACGGAAATTTCGCACGGCACACACTGTCAAATTTGGCCTGCAGCGCACCGGCGAGCCTTCACGTTCCGAAGGTACTCGAGAGATGCCGATAATACGACGGAGTTTCGATGACTCGGACATACGGGGCTCACTTATCCGGCAGTCGAAATGCCAACAAGAAAACCTCACGCGCAACACAACGATCGCACAAACAAACAAAAAACAACGCCAATGCGAAACCGACAGCCGAACGCAAACTGACAACATGCGCTGCGCGCGTCGTAGCGTGTGCGTGCGCATGTGCTTCTTGAGCGCCCAGGCCGAGCTCAGCTCGCGCAGGCACGTGCCGCATCGGTGCGTCTTCAGGTCGAGATGCGTCCGCGAGCGCATGTGTCGTTTCAGGCCGTCGGACGTCGCGAACGGACGGCCGCACAGCGGACACGTGAACGGACGCTCACCGCTGTGGCGGCGACGGTGACGCGACATGTCCGAGCGTTTGCTCGTCTGCAAAGGTTTCGCTGTGTTCAAAAATGCGTGAACACTGTCGGCTCTCAAGCAATCGTAATCGGGTTTTCCAAAAAAAACTGGACAGTTGAATTCAATTACTCAAAATGCGATTACAACCGAAACGACGTCTGCTTCACGGACTTGACACTATGGGTTGTTTTCAGTGAGTTCGTGTTGAGACCGAACCGAAAATGATGGACACGTCTTCAGTCAATCGCACTGATTGGACTGAATCACGTTCCGCATGAGACCTTCAGACGGCGCGCAATTCTAGCACAGCCAACCAGGTTGTTATTGCATACAATAACAATCTGAAGAACTCAGTTAAAAAGTGATACGCCGAGAAACAAAAAAAACGCGAATTTGCAAAATCCAACCTTGTAATCACAATCGCCGCAGCAGTACACATCCTTCCCATCATCACCCCTCGTCTGAAAGTACCCCACCACCGTCGCGTCCGCTTTCACACTCCCCTCCGCGCTCTTCTTGTTCACCGCACCACGTTTCTTCGGCGATTTGCGCGATTTCGCCTGTATCTCCACCACAGTGCCCTTGTTCACGCTCTTGCCCTCCGTCTCGCGTGCTCGTCGCATCAGTTTATCGCTGATCGTCACCAACGACTGGTGCGCGCCTATGGCGTTTCGCGGTCGTGTCGCTCTCGACTGTTGATTCTCGTTCACCATCAACGTCGCGATCACCGGCGTGTCGGCGTCGTCGTCCGGAGTCTCCAGCGATGTGCGCTCCGATTCCGCATCGATTGTCGGCGGTGACGTTGCTGCGGTTCGATTCAGTTTCGAGCGGCGATTCGTCTGACGTCGTTGGTGGTGATGATACGTGCCGGTGAGCGAGGCCAGCAGTTTGCGCGGCGAAGCGCTCGGTTGCGGGCATGCGGACGCGTTTGCGGCGGCGGTGTCTACTGAAAGTGCCGAGTTTGTGTGTGAATGACTGCTGAACGTGAATATGGTCAGCACAGAGAGAACGATATCTACCGTAGTCGGTCTTGACAAGGTCTTTCGTCGAATTTCATCACCTCACTACCGTCGAACGTGAGGTAAATGAGTGAAACAAATCCGAACAAAGTCGAGCGTGGTGACAATCAATTTTTCTTGACGATCAAATCACGGTCGACGGCCGTGAAATCGTGTCGAGACCGAATACGGTACAAATGGTGGACACCCCCGACAGCTTCGCTATTTATCAGCGCAGCGCTAAGACAAGAGCGTGCTTGTATTTGCGTTATCGCCTTTCGAATAATATGCCGAAATCCACTCAGTTCGTCTTCATCCCACTCACAGCATCGTTGAATTCGTTCGTACGATTCTACGGTCTCCGTGATTTCGGCGTTCGTTAAGCGCTGATTGTGCTGCCGACGCAAGTGTACGTTCAGCGGTTGAGCCTTGCCTGAAATCACGGAAAAAATGAAACTGCAACTGAAGAAGAAAAACTATTGCAGTATTTTGCGTGCCAAACTGCAAACGTGATAACTCAGACTTCTGAGAAAACCAACATATATTCGGTTTTCGATTCGGTGCAGTTGTAAACGAAGATAAGGGTGTGCGAAGAAATAACAGTGATGCTGCTTGTTATGCGTGTCATCTGTTCATAAAAAGAGCACTCGTGAAGCCAACTGAAACAAATCGCACATGGGCAGCCTGGCGTGGCTTGGGATTGGCGCAGCACTTTTACGCAGTGGTGACGGCAACAAAAAACGACTAACATTGTCGGGTTTTCAGGTACGCTGAAGCTAAAAAAACATCCTTTCGAATGTCCTCCTTGTAAGGTTTCCGTATCATACGCTGTTCTTACAGTTTTATCGGAGTTCCTGCGGTTCACGAAATAAAATAAAATTAAATGTCCTCCAACCGCAATGCAAACGACTCACCGAACTCGCACGGACAGAGCGGACAGAAAAAGCGCCGTTTGTCGCCTACATTGTCGCCTCCACCACCTTCATTGGCTGCTTCGTTCTGACCGGCGTTTGTGGAAATCGGATGCAACTTCGCAATATGCCTGCGGAGATTGCCACGCTGGAAGAAAACGGTTTATTTCCGAATGAAAATTCAGTCCAGCCTTTTGCAGCAGTGAAGCGACTGTCAATAGATCCATTCACGGTAAGGCCCACTGGCGGTAAGTTCTCTGTACGGTAAAGCTTGGAAGTGAAATTGGAAGGATTGCAGGTTGTTTTGCTTCAAAAAAAAGAAACGACACACGACCGGACCAGTCGGCTATGACTGCTCAACATGGACTGGCTCTGCACCAAACCAAAACCGATCTGACAACCGCTGCCGTGTCCGTCCGCACCTGCGCAAACGCGGCGCCACACAGCGGACACTTGTGCGGTCGCTCGTCGGCGTGCGTCGCCATGTGGTACTGCAGGGCGCCCGCCTGCGTGAACGACTTGCCGCACGTCGCGCAACTGAACTGGCGAACGCCTGTTGGTGTTGTTGTTGTTGGGACTTTTAGGCGATGTTTTCAGCCAGGGCTGACCCAGAGAAACGTACAGAACGGCTGAGTGTGAGACCAGAATGATACAGGAGAACTCGTGAATTATAGGCAACAAAGCTGATTGGTTGGTCTTGGTAGTCATGTGATGCATGCATTGCTGTGCAGTTCTAAAGTCCGTGCGCCAACGAATTTTGTCCGCAATACATCAAGACGGGAACACACGACACGATTGCCTGAATGGCGTGGCCATTTTCAAACGTCGTGTCCGTGCGTACGCACAAACAAAAACGAATTGTTGAATCGCTCTTCAGTGGCACCTCCGAAAGCCGTCACTCGCCAAGAACGTGGTTGCAACATGATGGATGGCACACCAACCAAATGTCCCACCAGACGTTACCGGTATGCACAGCGGCGTGTCGATCGAGCGTCGACTTTCGATCGAACACACGGTCGCACTGGCGGCAGACGTGTCGTACGCCAGCAGCGCACGTTCGCACGCGCTGCCCATCGCCGGTCGTTTCGTCCTGCACGATCGTGTCCGCTGCGCTCGCCGCTGGTCTCCGCCTTCGTCTGCCGCGACCGCGCGCGCGCATCTTCACTCGCGACGACGTGATGGCCGCTCTGGAAGCGAAATTTCTTTTTTGCGATTTTTTCTTTCTTTAGAAAGAACTAGTTGTGAAAATGTTTTTTTAGTCAACACGCAAAAAATGTTTGCGAAAATTCGCGACACGCATTTGCGCATTTCGCACACACACACAAAATGTTTATAGTCAAAAGAAAGTCCGAAAAACAATGCTCTTTTTGCAAAAATTCGTGACACAGACACGCAACCAGCACAACTCTTCATATCAATCTGCTTGCGCTGGAACCACAACGGGTGGGTGGGTGTCGTTGGTGGTTCACGGTTTTTGCGCGAGACGGAAAATTCTAGCAAAACGATGAATTCTAGCAGGGTGCTGCGACAACGCCAAGAAAAACGCAGTCAACTCTTCAGCATTCATCGTCGACTCAAATACAATACCGCTGTAATGTGTGAGCGCGACATAGAAAAAAATACGACGTTCAAAAAATCACTAATTCAAAAAAATCGCGCACGAATTCACAAAAAAATAAACAAAACAAACAAACAACTACAACAACATTCACCGCAATTTCCGGTGCATCAACTCGTGACGACGTCGCTCGGGCTCACTGTCACTCAACGCGCCACACTCGCGGCACGCAAACACACAGCGCTCCTCGATCAGCTCATTGTTCATGTCGTCGTCGTCGTCAATGACGGTGCCTTCGAAAGAAGAAAGCTCAGTTTTTTTGACAGCTTTGAATAGGTTTGTGTACACAACACAATTGTTACAAGCATAATTCCTTCATTCAAGCTCCATTCAATTGACGCTTGTTCCAATTCGCTTTTCGGCGAGTTAATGGGTGATTTGTGATGAGCGACAACATTCCCACCAGCCACCATGATTAACTTTCGCACCCTTCCCAACACGCGATAAGGTTGGCGCTTTTTGGATCACTTCTCGATTTTCTGAATTTACTGCAGCACAACAATAGCAACGTAGGCTGCTCATATCAAACTGTTCCTTCTAAGCCAAAAAAAACGCAGTATGACAAAAAAACGACCATTGCACTTTGCACTTACCGGCTGCATCAGTGCACACGTGCGCCTGATCCAAATCAACATCACCGGGTGTGCACGCACGCAGGCGGATGCCATGACTCTGGCGCTCGTGAACGCGAAGCTGAGTCTGCACATTGGCGATGTAAGCGGGTGATCAAAAAGAAAGAGATGTGCTGTTTGAAACGAGAGACTCGGTAAAGAACGCGTGACACGAATTTCCATGCCATGTAATCAGGTGAATTAATCAGAACCAGAAATCAAAGACACTTTTCGAACGGACCGCAAACGCGAACTCCTCGCCACACACGTCGCAGGCGACGACGTCGTCGACGAAGTGCAGTCGAATGTGACACCGGAAGGAGGCGACACGAGTGAACGCGCGCGAGCACACCGCGCAACGGAGATCGTCCTTGGAACGCGGACACAGTTTGAGCTGTTTTGTGCAACTATTGCTTATTCGTTCCTTTCATTCTAGTTTTTAGTGTTTCTTTCTTTTTCCGCTTCGCGGAAACTCTGCGAAAATGTTTCCATGCGAGAACGTGTTCGTTGAGAAATGTTCGATCATTTTTGACATAACGCAAAGTGTGTTTGCACTTATCTCCAATCCTATTTACAGTTTTTTCCCCACGCTCAGCTCTTACCACACTCGATTGCGGACCGACGGTGTGCAGCACAAGATGCAGCTCCAGATTCGCCTTCACGTTGAATTGATCACCGCAGACTTTACAGCTGAAAGGATGAAAATAAGAAAAATTATAAACAGCGTTATTTCAATGTGTAATCGGGATTCTGAATCAATTTATCACGTTGATTTCGCTGTCTAGAGTCCACCAGTTTCACACAGTCCAAGTAAGCAGATAGTGTAAAAATGGTGCGCGTTTGTAAATGTAACAAATAAACGCACACACACACACACACGCTGTCGTATTACTGTGCCTGTGCGTTTGTTTGTTACTGTACGCGCCGTAACATTTTTCTGTCATAACAAAATGCAGCACATTCGTTCGTTCAATCAATCTCCACTGCACCTGTACAGTTTCCGATGGACACAGCAGCGAATGTGCTGAAACAATTCGGACACCTTCACCAATCGGTCGCACGTTTCGCAGCGCGTCACGATTATCTTAAAAAATCGTTTAAAAAATCACAATCACCGACGGACGACCATGCGAACTAACTCGCGTTGGCGTTCAAAACAGCACGACCCGACTTTCACGAAACTACGGTCGAACCCTACATTACAGGCTATCAGCTGGTTGGTTGGTGGTTTCTGGTGCTGGACAGACTCCACCTCCACAGCATGCTCAAGCATCACGTGATCACCAACGAATCAGCTGATATATGGCCTATAATTCAGAGACCGACTATAGTGACGGATTACAAGCGAAGACTAGACCACACAACAGGCGACTCTGGGATGGAAGAAATGGAGATAAACACAAAATTCAACCGGTTTCATTCATTGATTTGATGTTTTTATGTTGTTTTATGGGTCTCCGTATCTCATGCTGTCTTAACAGTTTCAACGGAGCATGAATGAAAAAAAAATGAATGAACCGATCCGGCTTCATTGATACCCGCTTTCGGTTGGCGCGCATCCGCAGCAGTCCGGCGGGCGCGTTCTGTTCGCCGAGCGGATGCAGCGTCGTGGTGGCGGGCATCAGCGACGTCGCCGTCGTCGTCGTCGTCGTGGGCTCGTTGTTTGCGACGGTCCCCTCCTCTAGACCACCATTGTCGCCGGTGTTTTCGGCGATTCCAAGCCAGCCGTGTTGCTGTCGTTGTTGTTGCGATGACCGACTCACCGGTTTGTCCGTTTGTTGTTGGTGGTCGAGATTGAACAGCAGATGCGCCGGATTTGCGGCTGCTTGATCCGTGTCACTCGAGCGAGACGCGACTGAAAAGATTTCGCGTAAAACTATTATTTTTTTTGAAATCGAAGACGCAATTTCGATGAACGATATTATGCTGCCTGCTTGCACTTTCCAATCCGCTTTACTGCTTTGTTTGCGCCGTGAAGCCTAGGTTCGGCCCGATTGTATGTAAGCCCCAAATCGGCATGGTCGATAGTTTTGGAAATTGAAAACAAACAATTTTTGAGAAAACAGAAGAAACAAAGAGAAATCACAACACATAAGTTCAACCTCCAGCTCCTCCAATTGCCACCGCCGCTGACGTCGACGCCCCGTCGTTTGTCGCCGTTTCGCTGTTCAATCCCAAAAGAGCCGCAATTGCGGGACTGACAATTTGATTGCACAAATCCATTTGAAAAATTGCAACACAACACCACTCCAATATCGACGACGTGACGTTATTGTTATTAGCAAACTGGATTCAACTGGATCGCAAGCGCCATACAAATTTTCATGAACTACGGTTTTTTACCACTAAAGTGTTTTTGTTGTTTGATTGATTGTTAATTGATTGTATTTGCGATGCGATGACTGACACAGGAAAACTATGAGAGCCGGGACTAGGGTTGAACAAAAATCAAAATTTAAAAAAAATGCGATGAACAAAAACAAAAACAAAAATGCCAATTTTTTCAATTCGAAAAATTTTTCGGGCATTGATAAAACTACAGGTTGCGTAAAAAAACACCATGGTGTAAAAAAACACCATGCGATATAAAAACCATGTGTATAAAAACACCATGGTATTTTTCAAAATGGGAAATGCTAAAAACACCATGCACATAAAAACACCACAATTATTAATTCTACTGAAAATCACATGGAAACGACATATGTGGGCGAAAATTGAATCAGATTTGATGAAAACAAATTGAAATGACCACAAATGAATGTGGTTGTCATCGTTGAATTGGTCAGGTCGCCCAGATCAATATTTCCTCTGCGGATTTCGACGATCGACGGCTTAATCAATTCAGCAGAGCATCCGAAACACGACCATGTGTTATTTGTGGTTGGTTTTTGTTTTATTCAACATTGTCTCGTGTGCAATGAAAAATTTATGAAAAAACACACAAAACCAATTTATGGTGGTGTGTGATTTTATCGATTTTCAGAAAACCTCCGAAACAAACCACAAACGACACCTCATCGTGTTCCGGATGCTTTGCTGAGTTGATTGAGCCATCGATCGTCGAAATCGGTCGAGCACAGCGCCGGCAGAGTCGCGTGACAGGTCGGCGCACAAGACACATGACGTGAAACGCACGTATTGCCAACACATAACGTCGCCCAGATCACGATTTCCTCAGCCGATTTCGACGATCGACGGCTCAATCAACTCAGCAGAGCATCCGAAACACGATGATGTGTCGTTTATGGTTGGTTTTTGTTTCATTCAACATTGTCTCGTGTGCAATGAAAAATTTATGAAAAAACACACAAAACCAATTTATGGTGGTGTGTGATTTTTTCGATTTTTTAGAAAACCTCCGAAACAAACCACAAACGACACCTCATCGTGTTCCTGATGCTCTGCTGAGTTGATTGAGCCATCGATCGTCGAAATCGGTCGAGCACAGCGCCGGCAGAGTCGCGTGACAGGTCGGCGCACAAGACACATGACGTGAAACGCACGTATTGCCAACACATAACGTCGCCCAGATCACGATTTCCTCGGCCGATTTCGACGATCGACGGCTCAATCAACTCAGCAGAGCACCCGGAACACGATGATGTGTCGTTTATGGTTAGTTTTTGTTTCATTCAACAATGGTTCGTGTGCAATAAAAAATTTATGAAAAAACACACAACACCAATTTATGGTGGTGTGTGATTTTTTCGATTTTTTAGAAAACCGCCGAAACAAACCACAAACGACACATCATCGTGTTCCTGATGCTCTGCTGAGTTGATTGAGCCATCGATCGTCGAAATCGGTCGAGGAAATCGTGATCTGGGCGACGTTATGTGTTGGCAATACGTGCGTTCCACGTCATGTGTCTTGTGCGCCGACCTGTCACGCGACTCTGCCGGCGCTGTGCTGGACCGATTTCGGCGATCGATAGCTCAATCAACTCAGCAGAGCACCAGGAACACGGTGATATGTCGTTTTGGTGGTTTTGTTTCTTCGGCGGTTTTCTGAAAATCGAAAAACTCACAAATCCCAATAAATTGGTGTTTTGTGTTTTTTCACAAATTTTTTATTGCACATCAACCAATGTTCAGTAAAACAAAAACTTACTACAAACGACACATCATCGTGTTCCGGATGCTCTGCTGAGTTGATTGAGCCGTCGATCGTCGAAATCGGCCGAGGAAATCGTGATCTGGGCGACGTTTTATGTTGGCAATACGTGCGTTCCACGTCATGTGTCTTGTGCGCCGACCTGTCACGCGACTCTGCCGGCGCTGTGCTGGACCGATTTCGGCGATCGATGGCTCAATCAACTCAGCAGAGCACCAGGAACACGGTGATATGTCGTTTGTGGTTTGTTTCGGCGGTTTTCTGAAAATCGAAAAAATCACACACCACCATAAATTGGTGTTGTGTGTTTTTTCACAAAATTTTTATTGCACACGAACCATTGTTAAATGAAACAAAAACTAACCATAAACGACACATCATCGTGTTCCGGGTGCTCTGCTGAGTTGATTGAGCCGTCGATCGTCGAAATCGGCCGAGGAAATCGTAATCTGGGCGACGTTATATGTTGGCAATACGTGCGTTCCACGTCATGTGTCTTGTGCGCCGACCTGTCACGCGACTCTGCCGGCGCTGTGCTGGACCGATTTCGGCGATCGATGGCTCAATCAACTCAGCAGAGCACCAGGAACACGGTGATATGTCGTTTGTGGTTTGTTTCGGCGGTTTTCTGAAAATCGAAAAACTCACAAATCCCAATAAATTGGTGTTTTGTGTTTTTTCACAAATTTTTTATTGCACATCAACCAATGTTCAGTAAAACAAAAACTTACTACAAACGACACATCATCGTGTTCCGGATGCTCTGCTGAGTTGATTGAGCCGTCGATCGTCGAAATCGGCCGAGGAAATCGTGATCTGGGCGACGTTTTATGTTGGCAATACGTGCGTTCCACGTCATGTGTCTTGTGCGCCGACCTGTCACGCGACTCTGCCGGCGCTGTGCTGGACCGATTTCGGCGATCGATGGCTCAATCAACTCAGCAGAGCACCAGGAACACGGTGATATGTCGTTTGTGGTTTGTTTCGGCGGTTTTCTGAAAATCGAAAAAATCACACACCACCATAAATTGGTGTTGTGTGTTTTTTCATATTTTTTATTGCACACGAACCATTGTTGAATGAAACAAAAACTAATCATAAACGACACATTAGCGTGTTCCGGATGCTCTGCTGAGTTGATTGAGCTATCGATCGTCGAAATCGGCCAAGGAAATCGTGATCTAGGCGACATAGTTGTTCTAGGGGAGGGGGGCTGGGGGGGGGCGCCCCCCCAAAATTTTTTTTCGAATATATCTATCTGAGAAAGTTTTTCGGCTCAGTTATTTTCAAAAAAATGTTCAATGTTCAGCGTTTATTTCCACACGCAGCATCAACGGCAAAAAAATTTTGAACACGCGACTCTGCCGGCGCTGCGCTCAACCGATTTCTCCACGTGAAAATGGATGGAACTAATGGAAGCCAAACTCCGTCGCCGGCTTTCTGATTTTTCATCCAAACCACGTGCAGGAAAAAAACAGTTAACCAGCCCTTCGACGCCCATATACATGGCTCTTAAAAAAACAAAAAAAGGAAGTGTCATTCGCTTTTCTGGAGTTGACGATCATAAATCAATGCCGTTTTTTTATTTTAGTGCTAAATCTCACTGCTGGCAGCCTTTAAACGTCGAATACAGCCATTTAAAAAATCATGGTGTTTTTTTACACCATGGTTTATTTAGCTTTTCAGTTTCCAGGATTTTGGTGGTTAAAATATACACATGGTTTTGTTATCTCATGGTGTTTTTATACACCATGGTTTTTTTAATATTCACCAAAAAGGTTCAAAGACCACCCCACACGAGACACGAAATTCGGTTGGCCTGTCGAACTAAAACAAACCACTGATGTTGGCAGACGTTGCCTAAACTAGCCCAAACCAAAACCTAATCCTAAAGCCTAATTCCAAGCTAAACATAATCCTGACCTAATCCTAACCTAAGCCAAGCCTTTTCAAGAAGGAAGATGCAAGAACAATTGCGTTTTGAACAAGTTCTTGTTGGGGCCGGAGCGTGTGCACGCGCGCTAGTGAATCATGAGCATGAGCATGCCGATGCCGTGCGCGTGCGCTTTAGTAATGAAGCTTTAGGCGAAATGCGAGGCCTAAAATCATACAGACAAAGTCACTTGCTGTGGAAAAAGTCGAAAGTGTCTTAAACGCATTTTCAGATGAAGAAAGAACACTTTTGATGGCAAAAGCTCGTCAAGCAAGGCAAATCAGCAACAAACAATGATATCGGACGACGTGTACCGCTTGGATCGGCTGTTGCCGACGCACGAGACGGGCGTCGACGCGTTCCGAGTGAAACACGCTGAATACGACGGACGCGGCGTCACGATCGGCGTCCTCGATACGGCCGTCGATCTCGCCGTGCCCGGTCTGCAGTGGACGAGCGACGGACGACGCAAGATCGTGGCCGCGTTTGATTGCTCCGGCGCCGGCGACGTCGACACCAGCGCCATCCGGCGGCCGCACGAGCAGACGGGCGCCACCACGATCACGGCGTTGAGCGGGCGAACGTTGACGGTTTGCTCAATGCTTTGTTCTTCGCATTTTTAGATTCAACGCACATCAGACCAACAAAACTCGTTCCTTTACTTTCCGATCCAACAGTGTATGGGTGTATGGGTTCGCGTTCGCTGCTGTTAGCTGCGCTGGTTTTTTATGTTTTTTAATGTCTCTGATTGAACTGGCACGGTGTGAAAGAATTGGAGAAACTGAGCGACTGCGAGCACGCGACATTTTTTGCTATTTCGAGTCACCACGTGGTCAAGAGGTCTCCCAGACGTGCACTTGCCGACTGACAGTGGTGTTCTTTGTTTTGTACATCTGTTTTTTGCGTGCCAGATCCCGTCATCGTGGCAGAATCCAACCGGTGAGTATCACGTCGGCGTTAAAAGCGTCTTCGAGTTGTACGGCAAATCGTTGAAAGATCGCATGAAGGTGAGCGCCTGTGCGTCACAATGCACTTTCATTTGCTTCGTCCCGAAAACGTGTGTACCAGAGCTTCGTTTTGTTTTGTTTTGTGTCATCCACCACAATAAGCTTCATTGCTCAGAGTCAACGCCGTGAACGTTTGTGGGACATCGCGCATCGCGCAGCGACCGCTGCTGCCTGCCAAGCGTTGGAAGCGGATGAGAACGAGAAAAGCACGATCGAAAATCTGGTTGGTCGGGCGTGTGTCACAAAAATGGCTGGCGGGGCGGCTGATCGCTGATTGGCTGTTGCAATGGTGTTGTTTGTTTGTTGTTTGCACCACCAATGCTATCCACTGAGGTGCACATCTGGGGGTGGTGTAAACACCGGAGTTGCACGGACCCCCCCCCCCCAAAATGCGGTACGTGTTTGCGCGTTTGCGGTCAATGGAATGTCCGACTGTCAATGGTTGGCCGTGGCCGGAATCCACGCAGACAGCCGCTGCATTTATCGAGTGCGCGCTAGTGCGCTGATTGGTTAGTTGTCTCGGAATGCAACCAGTCAGTGAGCACAGTTTGTTTCATTCTCGTGTTTTTGCAGAACGACAAATGGAAACGCGAGGAGCTGTTGGCTCGAGTGGATCTGCTGAAATCGTTTGACAAGAATTACGACGACTGTGGCCTCACTATTGATTGTGTCGTTTTTCACGACGGCTCCCTCTGGAGGTTGACCAGGGTTTGGGTGCTTTTTTCGCTTAGTTGTATCGATAATTAATTTCTATTTCAGACTTTCAGGCTGTCAGACGATTTCTGTTTCTTTCATTTTTCATTCATTCACTCACTGAGGCAACTAGCTAAAATGGCTGCTTTTTCCATGATGTGCTTGCTTTAAAAATTACAGGGCCTGTCTTGACACTTCATTCCGCGGCGACTTGGAGAAATGCACTTTATTAGGCACGTTTAGTGATACGTACGAGCATGCAAGACTCTCAGATGATGGTTAGTGTATTGTAGTTAATTGTTTTCAAGACTATTGTTTTTTATATATGTTTTCTCTCGTTCAAGTTTGTTTCGTTAAAAAGACTCTGAACAGTTTTTTGCAGACATGGTCACTTACGCCGTGAACGTGCACGAAAACGGGAACGTGCTGGAGATCTTCGCGTCACACAGTGAGTGCGGCTTTTGTTTTAGCGTTTGTCAGTCAGGCACGGTGCAGGTGCAATCAATCAGCTGTCCTCTTATTACAGTGCACAGTAAACACAGCACCGTTTCAGTAGCGCGTATTTGTGCCAGTGTGTTTGCTTAACTGCAACATTACTTGACTGGTTTGTAACCGAGTGCTCTTTAAGCTAGACTAGCTGCATCATGCGTGATTGACGTTTGTCGCCGTTGCTCAGTTGTTGCGCAAAAAAACAGAAAAAACAACAACTGCCGTTCAGTTTCAAGAAAAAAACCATCGTTTCATGCCCTTGCAGACGCGCACGGAACGCATGTCGCCTGCATTTCGTGCGCGAACTTCCCGGATGAACCGGAGCGGAATGGCGTTGCACCCGGCGCACAGATGGTCTCATTGGCGATTGGCGACCACAGGAGCATGGAGACGGGCCAGGCGATGGCTAGGGCGGTCAGTGGGCGGGGCATTGTCATCGTCTTAAGACATTCTCTGGGATTTTTTTTTGATGTTCTGGTCTGCAGTTAGAGTCTAACTCCATAACATATCCAACTAGCTGATTGGCTGACGCATGCATTCTGTGCACGCATTGCTGAGAATTGCAGAGGTTGGCTTGCACAGAATGTATGCATTATGTGAACCAACCAGTCAGCTTGATGGATATGTTATTGAGTTAGATTGTAGTTAGTGTACTATACCTGGTGTCACCGCGGAATCACGTAATCAGGCAATTTAGTATTCTAACGCTATATCGTGCCCGGTGCAGTGAGTGCATTGCAGAAGTACTCTAGCCTATCGAACCGAAATGACGTCATTTGTTTTAAAAAACGCTCAAACATTCCAGTTCACTTTCCATTCCATTCCGTTTCCGTAAACTGTTCAAGGCCAAACTGAGTATCCGGTTTGCTGTGCATAGCAAGCTTCCTTTTTTAGTGCACTGTGCACATATGACGTCATGTCGGTCTGATTGCTTGAATCGATACCCTCGAATCAATGCGCTAAATAAAAATAAATATAATAAAACGTAATAATTTTGTTTAATCATCTCCAGTTGAGTCGATGCGTTGAGCTAGGCGTTAACGTGATCAACTATTCGGCTAGATTCAGCTCATGTGCAATTACTGGTTCGTGGTGGTGTCACGCTTCTTCGGTCAAAGTCGAAGCAACCTTTTTTAACTTTATTGCTGAAATGTGAAACCGTTCTCAGTTCAGCAGTGATCGGTGGTTGGTTGCATCGTCTTAAGGCGGAAACACCATTTAGTTTTTCGTCCGTACGCACAAACGTCACTCTAAATCCGGTACGCAAACTAATCGTGTCCGTAATGCATTAAGATAGCACACACGACACGATTTCCAAATCGCGTGGCCATTTTTACGTGTCGTGTCCGTGCGTACGCACAAAAAAACTAATTGCTAAACGCGCCTTTAGTGCGACCAATCAGCGAAACCCAACCATTCTATTAAAAAATAATTATTAAAAAAACTTTTTCTTCTTTCGGTCAGCCCTGCGCAGAAAACGTGCATCACGTGATCACCAACCACTCGCTGATAGCCAATAAATATAAATTCTGTAAACAGTTTTTTCTGTCTGTGCAGCTCCATCATTCAATACATCGAGCAGACTGTCAACAAATACGGCATCGTGTTCGTCGCGTCGGCTGGCAATAATGGGCCAGCGTTGTCGACCAACGGCTGTCCGGGCGCCACAACAAAGTCAACAATCGGTTAGACCGGGAAATTGAAAGACAGTGGAGTATTTCGTGGGATTTGACAGTGAGAAGCCGAATTCGTGCGACGGTACGGTGCAGTGGTGTACCACGAAATCTACAACCAAAAATCTACGGTTTCACTGCAGGCGTCGGCGCATATCTGTCCAGCCAGATGATGCAGCATCTGTATGGTCTTCGTGATCATTTGCCTCGACACGCTGTATCCGTGGTCAGCGAATGGTCCTGCGTGAGTGGGGGTTGATTTTAAAGGAACGGTGTATTTCAATACTGTGTGGTGTGTTAATCCGTACTGGATTATTTCTCAGCCACCACAACTCTGGTTATCGGTCTGTTTCTAGCTGATGAGCTTCAGTCAGAGCACAAATGTTTCGTAGTGTTGTTATAGTTCGATGCGCCACAGACAACCGGATCAGTTTATTGGGTGCTACTAGACAGACACAACTAAACGGTACTAAACTGAACTGAACTGAACACCGAAATGGTTACAAAAATGGTATATATATCAGATAGTGCACACAGCGATGACGTTTGTTGACGTACACTTGCCACGCCAACTTTATTTCCGAAAACACCCTGTATTCAAATGTCGCCGTGTTGTCTCAGGCCGGACGGCATGCTGGGCGTGTCTGTGAGCGCACCGGGTGGCGCGATCACGTGCATGCCGAAGTGGACGTTGAAGAGCGCACATTTGCTCAATGGCACCTCGATGAGCGCGCCGCACGTCACCGGGGCTATCGGTTTGGTTATTTTTGTTATTTTTGCTACTGTTGTTGGTGGTGGTGGTGTTCTTTTTGAAGATGCCTTCTGTCCTAAGTGCTGCCGGTCTGTTTGTGTTGTATTGTGTCCGTGCACTGGACAGCAGCTGTTTTAGTTTTATTGTTTTAATCGGCCATAATACCGTGTTTCTGCAGCACTGCTGCTGTCTGGCGTGCAAGCACTGAAACTGCCATATTCCGTGTTCACCATACGCCAGGCGATCGAAAACACTGCCAAAGTGACGGACAGGGACAATCGATTGGCGATCGGTCATGGACTGTTTTGGAGGTTGGTGGGTAGATATGTCTCGCGGGCTACAGTCGAACTCTAAGTTATAGAGATTCAGCTGATTGGTTGGTGATCACGTGCGCGTCTGACCTGTATATAAAGCATGCATCACCAACCAATCAGCGATTGCCTGTAATACAGAGTATGACTGCAATGGTGATTATTCCAGTGAGTTTCCTCTCACTCGAGGAGAGGTGAGGTGGAATCCCAATACTGGTGGTGTTTGTCTGGTGCACTGTATTGCCAATACAACGCGCATTGCAGCAGGCAGTCAGTCAGTTTTATTCTGCCATGCACGGCGTAATACCAGAGAAGTGTAAGGACAGCCTGAGTGGGCATCGGTTGCAGCGCATGCACACGGGGGCACCGCACTGGTGTGGCGGCAGCTGTACCGCGGTACCGCACGCCCGCCTGAAAATGATAAACCACTGTGTTCAGCCGTTATGCTGTCGTTGGTGTTGATTGGTCAATACGGGTGCACTGCCAATCAGTGATCGAAAAAACTCACCAGGTGGACGCCGCCTTCGAGCACCTGCAGAAGCACGCGGCGCGTTTCGTCACGCTCCGTGGGGTACGACGTGACGGCGCGGGGTGCGGCCGGGGTGTACCTCAGAGAGCCGAACGAGGTTGACCGGCTGCATGACGTCATTGTGACGGTGGCGCCAGTGTTTCGCGAGGACTGAGTGAGTGTCTGGAGTGTCGAGTGTTTTGTGGTGTTTGGTGACTATAA
This sequence comes from Theristus sp. LFF4_11, assembly GCA_030248135.1. Lineage (NCBI taxonomy): Eukaryota > Metazoa > Nematoda > Chromadorea > Monhysterida > Xyalidae > Theristus > Theristus sp. LFF4_11. The sequence goes on from JASANC010003775.1 coordinate 65,422, forward strand.
AGTCTGGGATTTGACAATCGGGCACTACTTGGACTGCACAATGGAATATCCGTCTGATGTTGCACTGTCAGACGAAGGCGTTTTTTAGTCTCAAGGTTTGATCACTCAAAGAGGCCTGGAGTGTTTTGGTCAGTGTTTTGCGAGTAGACAGGTTTACCCTTTTTGGCCTTTCGGGCCACCCAATTTACCCATGTTTGCGCAGACAACGACGTGAAAGTGGCGTTCGCTCGTCATCTGCACCTGCTGCTCCGCCGCCTGGGTACGCCACCCCGGAGCCGCTGGAGCTCGCCAACAGCGAGCGCGCTCTCATTCAGGTGGACCCGCGTGCTCTCGCAACGAACTCAGTCACGTTCACGGGGGTCGAGATTGCGTTTTTGTTTCGATTATTATCTCGACCCACCCATCGGGTTATTTATTGCCTCTGGTTCTGTGGAGACGCCAGCATAAAACAGCGTTTCTTTTCCGTGCCATTCCTATCCATTGTACACAGCTGAAGTGTGTGTCGCACCAGGCCAGGGCTAGGGTTAGGGGCTTTGAAAAAAAAATTTTTTATTTTTTTTTCGTTTTTGTTTAAAAAAAATTTGGGTTTTTTTCAAACTTAAAAAAAAATTTGAAAAATTTTTTTTCTACTTTGCTCTGAAAATTCGATTTATGGCATAATTTCTTGAAAGTTCAAACCAAATTTTCTTCCCAACTTCTTTGTGTGCTTAGGTAAATGTCATTATTTGGTCATTTTGACCGACGTACTCTATGTTTTTCGATTTGGATGACTTCTAGAGTCAATTTTTAGCGTTGAAATGACTTAACTGAATTGAAATATCGTTTCAGAAATCGTTTTCTTGCAACTTAGAACATGTTTTTCAGTCGGTAGGCCATGAGATGAACATGATATTTTGTTGATTGGCGTATGTTATAGGTCTGCAATGGAGTTGTGCGATATATTGTTAAACAATTGGAGCGGAGATGTTGGTTAATACCACATCACACGACCGTTTTCAGATACCCGATAACATGGCCACATGTTAAAACTTGCGTGCTGAGCTAAACTAACGTGTTAAACTTGCGTCTGTCAGTTGCCCGCAACGTGATCGCGAAATCATGGTACGTGTTTTCATACGATGATTTGAAGAGTGGACTCTCGCCATGTGGCAGATAGCATAGCGGGGTGAACCTGAAAGTAAGGGTCGTGGGGGGGGGGGGGCGCCCGGGTCGACCGGGGTTGCCGACTTAGCTACAGCAACCAGGAAGTTTTGAACACAGTCAGATTTGGGTAAGTTGCTCGAGAGGAACACCTAAGAACGG
>JASANC010003776.1:0-41894 GCA_030248135.1 Theristus sp. LFF4_11
TTCTAAAATGCTCTCACTGTCTTGTGCTGAAGTGTTTCGAGCTGAAAATTGGAACACTATTAGAAAACATTTGGAAGTTTTTTTGACCAAATTTTTGTCACAGTATGTTGTCCCTGTCACTCACTACAGCAAAATATCTGGAAAATATGAAAAATCGACAAATGTTGTAAAATGCAGAGGGTTGATTTAGCTGTAACAAAAATCAAATCATGAACGTTGGTGACAACCCGAGTGTTCACAGCACAAAAAAATATGAAAAAAGCAATATGCACAAACAGTGGCTTGAAAATTCCGAATGCCGAATTGCATTTCAACAGTCTTTGATCACCCTGATGTTTCACTTCGAGTCTGAGCGTGCGTGAGCGGTTCTGCTCAGAACAGATGCAAACTTAACTTTCCAGAGGCAACTTGTTTTTTCCTTTTTTTAATTCACACAATTTGCCACTCTGATATTTTCACCACAGCAGACAAGTTGTTTTCTGCAGTGAAAGACGCAATTCCATTTTCAGTCTTTGCTGCCATCATGGTTAAGTGTGGACGGCAGAGCAGCGAGTCTGGTCTGCCAATTGGGGGAACATGCGAATAACTTTTCAACAGTGGTTCGGAAATTTCGTACAAAACTCAAATTGACCCCGCGTGACGATACATCAGTTCAGAAATCAGTTTATGAGCAAGATAAACAGTGAGATTATGGATAACCATTGTTTTTTCGTCAAAAATTGCTATTTTTTGAAAATTACACTGTAAAAGTGAACTGATACGTGTAAGCAAAAAAAAAATTAAATCACAAAAAACCTCCCAAAGTGTTCTAACAGTGTTCAAAAATTTTGAACTATGAGGTCCCTTTGTTACAGCTAAATCCTCCCTTTGTATTTCACAACATTTATCGATTTTTCATGTTTTTCAGATATTCTGCTGTAGTTAGTGATAGGGGCAACATACCGTAACAAAAATTTGGTCAGAAAAACCTCCAAATGTTTTCTAATAGTGTTCCAATTTTCAGCTCGAAACACCTCAGCACAAGCTAGTAAGAGCATTTTAGAATTGGAACCTTTTTTGGCTCACCCTGTATAAAATAATTTTTTTAAAATTCATTTAACGCTTTTTTTTTTTTTTTTTTAGCAAAACACAAACGGCTATTCACTCGCCATCACATAAACCCGAACGTCAAAAAATTAAAAAAAAAACACGGCAGACTTTGTTGACAGGCTAATCTTCTCGATCTCAGTAATTTTTCGTTGCGAGAAAAAAAACAACAACGGACAGCAAAAAACGAGTAAATAATAAATAAGAGTAAGCATTTTCAGCAGTGATAGTGAAAAACAAAACAAAAAAGATGAAAAAGTTCAAACAATTCAAACAGATCAAACATTCTGAACAGAAACAACCAAAAAACGCGCAGGCACACGGTGGATTAATTCAAGAACGTTTTTATTTGTGAAAAAAATTGAAAAAAAAACAATGTAAATGTGGCATAAAATAGGATGCAAATAACTCAACCTTTTTACAGAAATATGAAATGAGTAAAAATAAACGTGATATAATGTAAAACGAGAACCTCGAAACTGCAACAACAACAAATACAAAATCGTAACATCGTTTCTAGTGTGCAAAACGGCACAACAAGGAAAACAATTTTAGAATATGTTCGCTTGAACAAAACTAAAGTAAAATTCAACAAAAACCGCACAACAGTGTGTGTGTAAAATCAAAACAAAAAACGCTGAAGGCACCAAAAAAACTAACTGCCAGTGCTAATTTTTGTGGCATGAATAAAAAATTTTTTTTTAAAAATAAGTAAAATAAGCTTGATGGTGTGTGGAAAGTGTTGCTGGTTGGCACAAAACAAAACTCCATAATCAATTTAGGGCACAGGGTGTAATAAAAAAAAACGAAAAAATACACAAAACAATTTGATCAAAAGTTCTTGCCATGAAATCTCTTTCACTAAGACAGTTTATTAGAAGTACCAACTGCGGAAAAATTTCGCACAAAACAACACCAACAACTGACGCATAAAAAATCAGTTCTCAAAAAAAACTTCTCCAAGCAAAAAACTGGTTGAGATTTCTTAGCACCAACTGACAAAGGGAGACAACTGATACTTGCGTGAAAACACAAAAAATATCCAATGAAAACTCTGATTCACTTCCATGCGACGACGTTGAAAACAGTAACTGATGCTTTTAGCGGCTGGTCTCAACACGCAGCTAGCACAAAAAGTAACGTAGCTGCAAGAAAGTGAACCAGAAGAAGTTTTGTTTACTTCGCCTGAAATTCATGAAACCAACAACAGTTAGAATCGAAATAAAAGGCCGTTTAATATTTTGAATCGAATCATGGAAGCAACCAAAAAACAAACCGGAAGATTGAGGCAACAAACAGAGCAAACAAATTAGAGAACGGGACAAGAAAACATCAGCACATTGGGCACAGAGACGACATTCGAAAACCACCATTGGCCAATTCAACAACAGAGAAACAATATCGACCGAACATCTCAGCAATGCAACAGCGCGTCGGTCGACGAGAAGTGCTGCTGATTGGTCGAGGCGGATGCGTTGCTGCACGGTGATTGGTCGGTTTGCATGTGCGCCGGCGACTGTTTGCCGTGTTGTTGTTGTTGTTGTTGTTGTTGTTGTTGTTGTTGTTGTTGTTGTTGCTGTTGTTGTTGCGCGAGCATCATGTCGCGCATCTCCGAGCGCAGCATCTGCTGACGTGACTTCAACAACAGATAATTGTCGTCACCAATCGGGTGCTCTTTGGAGCCGGAGCCGGACTTCAACTGCTGCAACATCCGCTGCACGTGGTCGTTCTGCGCGCGCACCAGCGCGATCAGGCAACCGAGCATCTGCAGCAACGTCTCATTGGCAACTGGCATAGTTGCACACTTCTCATTGTCATTCTCATCAGCAACTGGGCACAATCGCGCACTTTTCATTACAATACGCTTCTTCAAACCTGTCCAGATGTGTTCTTCGCCGAATACAAAGCTCGAAAACACTTTGAATTGCAGAAGAATGAACAAGGATCGGGTTTGGTTGTCATAAAAAAACCATTTGAGGCTAATACGTCTTCTTTTCAACCCGTTCTTTATTGTTTTTTCTTGAAAATCACAAAACCTCGATGAAATGACTTTTTTGTTGATACAGTCAATTTTGTCAAAACCCAAAAACAGCAGTAATCTCTCACATTCTGCAAGCTCGCATGCAGCATCATTCGTCGTTCTTCGTCGGACACGGCGGCTGCCAGCACAGCGCCATTGACGCACGCACCCTGTAGGTAGTCCTTTGGTATTGGGGCACACGAGTCGGGCAGTCGCGCGGTGCCGTCCAACGAGTCTGCAGCGGGTGTTTTTTTGTTGATTGGATAATTTTACGTGCAATCAAACGATCTCTATCAAGCGTATGGTGAATTTTTGGACTTGGCAAAATGAGAATACTGCTAAATGGGCGATATTAGTTGAATATTGTTGTTTGAATGAAAAACATTTCTATATTCGTTTTATTGCACGGAAAACAAAACTGACCGCTCATCACATATCACCACGTAATTATAATGCTACAACCAAATCAGCGCGCAACTGCCCAACAATATCAAGTGCAAAATGGAAATAAAAAATTAAAACCAAAAAAAACGAAAAAAAACATCAACAGTCCCCCGGCATACTTTTCCAGTGCAGCATCGTGTCCACATGGTCCATGTAGATGAGCCGCAGCGTCTCCAGCTCTCGATCCACGTCGATCTCGTACAACTGAGAATACCGTAGGCCACCGCTGCTGCCGTTGGCACTCTCGCAGTCCACGGACGACCGCGACTGAACACGCCGACACTGTTTGCGCAGTGCTCGTTGCCTGAAAGCACAAGGCGAAATCGTGCACAAACGGGCACATACAGTTTGGGTCTTCGAATGTCATGTTGTTCATAGAGTTTTATCGGAGTGTCCTGCTTTTTCGCGAAATAAAATGGATGGATGGGGACAACACTAAGAGTTCGTGTGCTTATTGGTGGCGAGTGGAAATCTCGAATTTGAACTGCACACTATCGTTCATGGAGACGTGCCTTTGACGTACGTCAGTAGGAACTGGTCTTTACCAAAATATTCAAATCAACCAATCAACGTGTTCCATGCAAACTAGCCTTCCAATCGACAGTGCCACCACAGCATAACAATAGACAACTCGCATGCTCCGAATCATATTGTTTAGAAAGCGCGTTCAGAAACAAAATCGTGCTTGATAAAAATTGGTTTTTCGTCAACGCAGTCCAACGGACTGACTTCAGAATGTGTCCCCTTTCAGAAAAAAGGTCCATCATCACGCGCATATGTTGTGGTTTTGATGAGTAAACTTCTAGTTTCCGTGAAACATCAGTAAAACATGTTACAGTTTCTGCAGACCCGTCATACGGAACGTTCATCGAAACACCGGAATTGCCACCAGCACAACGAAGTCAAACGACCAGGCACATCTACCAGGTTCAGAATTTTGACAAAGCTGACCATACCAAATACGTGACAGTTCATTGCATTTTGTTCCAACCGTCATCCGAAATGCAGTTGGAGGGGTGACCTTGGCACGTTTCGTGCACTGTCCGGAGAATTTGTCCACTTCACAAACAGGGGTCGAGTCCGATTTTTGGCGATTTGGCTTGGGGGTAACACGAAATTTGGGGTGTGTGTGTCGATCTGGGTTGGAGGGGATACACCCCCCCACAATGTCGACCCCTGTTCACAAACTCGCCCCCCCCCGTGCCAGTACGCACCAGTCGTCACATTCCCCCAGCCCCCCCCCCTACGCACCAATCGTCACATTCACAGCCATTGGACGCCTGCAGGAACACGTGCCGTACGGGCGCCAGCGCGCGTTGCTGCTGCCCACCACCACCACCGTTGCCATTGACGCAGCCATTGGCGTTGTTTGCTTTTACTTCAAGCACGTGCTTGCAGCCGAAGCGCGTTTCATCGGCCTGCTGGATCACAGCCACGTCTGCAAGCGAGATCGCGCCGATCGGCGTTGCGCCGACGCCTGGAAGCACAAAACGGATCGACGGTGGTCTCTTGTTGCTGGTTGCCACATTGGTTGTTGTTGTTGTTGGGGTTTTTAGGCGATGTTTTTTAGCCAGGGCTAACCCAGAGAAGCGTACAGAACGCCATTGAGTGGGGCGCCCATCGAGTTTTCTCTGTCATTAAGTGCCTATACACCCCTCGGCGGGGCTCGATCCCCCGAGCGCACAGACTGTAGTCCAAAGCACTAACACCAGGCCACGAGGGTAACACCCCCGAGCGCACAGACTGTAGTCCAAAGCACTAACACCAGGCCACGAGGGTAACACCACCAGTGTCTTGTAGCCTATTAGCCAAATTTGCGTGCTAGTTTGTTTTGCATTCCTGAAACTGGATCGATACGAAGTTGTTTTCGTTCCTTCAACGAACTAAGAACGGGCGTTTTGACAGCATGTTTTTGGAGAAAATGTCACCGAGAAATGCGCGCAAATTGGCGCAAGTGCAACTGCCATTGAGTTTTATAGCATCCTACAATGCCCCTGCCATACGCTGCCACGCAACGACGATCGAGGCAAATGATCGATAAAATCATCGGGCGCAAAAAAGACCGCTTCCTTTACAATCCATGTCAACGTCGATTGGTTGCAGGCGCGAGAAATTCGGTTTTTTAAAGGCAATCTACGTGTTTCTCTTGATTTTCATTCAAACTTGTTCGCGTTTGAAACGTTTCAATCAAAACGTTGCCAAAAACACAAGACGATTGTTGTATTATCATCGAATATTAATCGAAGTGTCACAACAAATGGCATGGCACGCACCTTTGCCCTTGTACCACTGCAGTTCAGTCTCGGTCAATTGCACATAGCGCCGGCGGCTGGTGAACCAGTCAAAGTTCAGACAACGCTTCTGCCGCGGCGTGCGCTCGATCATGCTCCTGTTGAACGAAAACAAATAACGAAATTGTTTGTTGGTCGATTTAGAATAGAAGTTTTTCGCCCTCCGAACTCTCTTTCGCCAAAAAAAGCGTTCGCATTATGTTATTGTTGTTGGTCATTGCCGCCGGGCAGATATCGCAACCAATTTAGCGTTATCCAGACGGGGGACGCCAGCAATGTTTCTTCGACAGCATTCATGAAGCAGTATTTAGTGACGCGTAGCTGTGCTGCGCGTCACTAAATACTGTTTCATGAATGCCGCTCTTATGAATGAATCAACGAAGGTTCGCTCGTACGCTGGTGCGCTGCCTAGCCACCATCAAGCAAGCAAGCAGAAGCAAGCACCGCTCTGAACAACCCTCCCCCAGGGCAACCACCATTCTGAACAGCCCCCCCCCCCCGGATAACTGACCCCTCCCTGAGCAGATTGACGCTGTCCGCGCTGACGCTTTGCTCCGATGGCGAGCCGCTGCTGACTCGATCCAAAAAGCGACACATGTGCCGCGTGCGGTCCTCGTTGATGAACTCCTGCAATGCAACATGGAAACGTCTGACACCGAACTGGATTCAATGCGCAAACGGTTGCAGAAAGTACACGAACGAATCATTGCGTAATCCGTTCGGTTCAAGAATCAAGAAAGTATAAATGTGGAAGATACGAGTACGCGTACAGAACGCCGTCAACTGTCGTATGCCCACTGAGTTTTTTTTCAGCGACAAACGAAATGCATGTAGGTCGTCGATTCCTCCCAGCGTCTAATGAGCTCACTGCGGCGAATCAGCGAGCTGCACATAAAAACTAGGGTTGGCATGGTAAAAATACCGGTTTTTTTACCGGTAAAAAAACACGTATTTATACGCGTTTTTTTACCAGGGCAAAAATTGGTGCCTTGAAAAAAACGGGAAAAAGACCGTTTCTGTATTTTTCCGGTTTTTTTCGTATTTTTCCGGTTTTTTTTCAATTTCGGACCCTGAGTTTTTATATCATTTTTGATGAGAAAATGACAAAATCTGTGACCAAGAAAAATATGATGACGAAATTGACACTGATGTTTTGAAAGAACTGTTAAGCGAGGTGCAAGAATCGGCTGGAGCTGCCGAGCTGAGCTGAAAATTTCAAAAATTCCAAATGTCGCTCAAAATTGTCTTTCTTACAGAATTACTGATTTGTTTTCTTTTTGATCTGAACTGACTCTAAATTCGGTTTAATCGCGTTATTGCAGCAAATTGTGTTCGTCTATTGTGACCAAAGACTGTCCCGTGAAAACGCTGTGTTTTTTTCCTGTGTAATTGGTGGAATATAAACGATTGAGCAAAAGATAATGTTCAATTTATTGCTGACCTTTTGGGTTTTCCAGCCCAAACATAATTTATTTTCTTTGTTGGTGCACGATATTTTGAACAAAGCATTCTGAAAGTTGTTTTCACAAATCCTGGTTCAATTAAAGTCGGCTGCGAAAAATATGTGGGTTTTTACAACTTTTTGGCTTTCGTTTTTTTCCGGTAAAATTACCGTAATTTTACCGGTAAAAATACAGGTTTTTTTACCACGATTTGAAAAAAACGGTATTTTGCCAACCCTAATAAAAACTGTCAAGCACGTTCGGGCGCACCTGCATGAGCGCATCCAGCCACGGCTCCTTCGTGCTGAGCGTTCGCTCCGAGACGACGACGTTGCTGACGCGCTGCACGATCTTGCTGACCAGCGCTAGCGAACGAGCGACCGTTGGCGTCTGCAATGAGCGGCAAAATCACGAATGGATGGCACAGAAACGGTTTGACGTCGGGAAATTGATAAATACTTCAATATGGAAATGGGTATGAGCAAAACCACCCGCAAAACACGCCCAACACAGATACACTTGAGTTAAATTGCATTCATTTTTTTGAAAGTATTTCTCCACTTTGGCAATATGAACTTTACGTTTTTTGTGGCGTTCAACCCATGCCAATTGAAAATGCCTGTTGGCTAAATAATGTCCAGGTGGCCAATCAGCGTGCGCCATTCAAAACACAAGCGTCTTGGAATCAAACCGAAACTCTGGTGCCTACCGGATTCTCGCGTTTCAGGTTGAATATCTTCGGACTGAGTATCGCGGCCGAGAAGAAACGCATCATCACGAAGCTGCTCACCACCAGACGTTGCACATCCACACGGCCTGTATGCAGAGGTCACTGTGATTCAATGTCTTTTCGCTTGTTGTCTCAGTGTTTTGTTCGTTGTCACACTTTGTTGAAACACCAAAAATCAACCGAACGTCAAGAAACCATTAGGAAAATCCACACGACCGAACGACACTATAACCGTACTCTTTTCAGAGTTCTGCGACTCTGGGCAATCAGTTTCATGCGTGACGCGGCAATTCAAAATCAGTGCCGGAGAGACGACCGGATCAGGGTCACTTCGATAATTTTCGAATTGCCGCCACATCAAGCATGAAACGAATGTCCGCTGTACGTCCGCAAACGCACTCAAAAGTCCGGAGAAGCAAACGATAACAATAATCTGGTTCGGACTTCCTCGAAGTGCAACCGGCGACTTCGGTCGCAAACGTCCACGACATGGCATTGTCCATCCGTGCACGGCAACCAACAACAACAACATAACAATAATCTACCGGGGAAATAGTGGCTGGCGAGTTCGCGCATGTCACTGAAGACGTGCTTGATCAGCGGCGGACACCGATGCGACGAGTCAACGACGCGCGCAAACAGCAATGACGCGTACTCCATCAGATTCGCCTGCAGTTCAGTTTCTGGTTTCCACGAAAAAACACACGTTTATGTGTTGCAATTCCTGAGCTAGTTCGGTCGGAGTTGCGAAATTTTGGAAAGAAAAGTCATTCGAAACTCGGAAAGAAACTGGTCGCACTTTATTCTGCTCCAACGAGCCGTCGGCTGGACAGCGGGCGGGGTCGATCTCGCACGGTCTCGCTTCGTTGTATATCTGAAGAAAGTGGCGTGTTCGTTTGAAAATCGAGTTTGATTGGACAGAGTTCTGGTTGATAAGAGAAAACAAACGAAATTAAAAAAAAAAGAGCGCGCACGCCGCACCCTGTCGATGGTCGGTTTCAGCGTCGTGTACAGATACTGCCCTCCAATAAACTTCAGCAGTTCCGAGACGATTTTCGACGCGAATGAAGTGCTACGAAACAACGTGTTGATATCACTGCAATAAAAATGACACGGTCAAATCTATCACAAGCTGATTGGCTGAGTTTGTAGACAATGCTGCTCTTATGACCAATCAAAAATGTATTTATTATTCAAAAGCAGGCAAATCTTTGTTCATTCATTTTATCCTGTCGATGAGACAAAGTGTGTTCGAAAAGTTAGACAACATAAAAACACGGTTTGTTGCCACAATGCGAGTGGTTTTGATTATGTACTATCATTTATTTTGGTTCCAAGACTGAATGCGCGCATGGATAAGTAAACAGTTTCATGCATGACGCGGGAATTCAAAATTGGCAAAGTGATATCCGAGTCCTCTAAATAGGGTCGAGTCACTTAGGCCGCGTTGAATTGCCACATAAAGACTGAAACTAGCTTTCTTTCAACGTCTGCACTCAGTCGCAGAACCTAAAAAATTAATAATATAAAACTGACAACTTTGCCCAGGATCAACAATTTAGCCCACGCGTGAAACCTACGCACCTGCAGAGCGACATATCGCACGCGCACGTCAGTCGCACTATGGAACGAATTTGGTCAGCCTGTAGCGCGATCTTCATCACGGGCCGGGCGGCCGATTCCACTTCTATCTGAAACGACAAGATTGAAGATTTGATCGAAACGAGCATTTTTGAAGAATTTTGATGTGTGCGCCAAAAAAACAGCGCACTTATTGACCAGTTCAGCTTCAGCAACCAACGCAAGTGTGCCAGTTCAGACTGAAGCACAAACTAACCCTGGGCAACATTTGCAACAGTCCCAATGGGGTACAGAGGAACGTTGTAGCGGGCGTTATCGTCGGGTCCGCGTGTGTGCGCACGAAATCCGTCAGCGCAACGTAAAGCTCGTGATAATAACCGGACGGCAGCAGATACGTATCCTGAAAGAAAAAACACCGCAAATTTAAAAAAAACAGCTGAATTGAAATTTGTGAATTAAAATGGGCTCGGGGCAGTATTGCCCGTTTACGCCGGAGTTTGGTATCTTATGGTTTCCGGAACCAGCGTGCGGCGACTAAATAAAAACAAAAAAAACAGAATATAAGAACACCACCAACCACATAATTGATCTTCAATCTCAGCTGCCCGTGGTCCGCAGTTTCGTTGTCAGCACCGTGTGAGCGTGGCTTCAAGTAGTACCTGAATTGTCAAGTTTAATGGAACTATCAGTAAAACTTGGACTTTGATTGGCTGTATGTGCATCTTAGTAACAAATGAGCGTGTCCCGTTCGAACACGGCCAATCAGCGTGTCCAGTTCGAAAACACATCCAATCAGCGTGTTCCGCTCAAATGCCACTAATCAGCTGGTCGTAGATGAATGGAACTTTTATCAAAACATGTTTGGCACGTTGCATATGCAACAAAGCTAAGCGAATCTGCTACGAACATATTATCATTTTTTTTAGATTCTGCGACTGAATGCGTGTGCAGACGTCAAAATAAACTAGTATGAATCTTTATGTGGCAATTCAAAATAGTCTAAGTGACTAGGCCATATTTAGAGGACTCGGATCACGTTGCCAATTTTGAATTCCCGCGTCACGCAAGAAAGTGTTTACCTATATATGCGCGCATTCAGTCTAAATACCGTATTACCTCTATTAAAGGGGGTTTTTGGGGGGGGGGGGGGTTTTTGGGGGGGGGTGGGGGGGGGTTGGTGGGGGGGGTGGGGGGGTGGGGGGGGGGGGGGGGGGGGGGGGGGGGGGGGGGGGGGGGGGGTAAATAAAAGATCATAATAAAAACAATAAAAGATAAATAAATAAATAAATAAATAAATCATCATAATAAAAGACGAAACTAAAAAAGATCCTACCAAGCGACCAGCGCACCGTCCCGGTCATTCGGCGGATACCTCGGTCGGAATGCGTGCGCGGCGTCCAGGGGCACGCGCACCTCGCCGTGGAAATACGACTGAAAGCCGCCGAGCATGTCGTGCCAGATGCTGACGCGCAGGCACGTGTCCTCCTGGAAACCGACGTGTTAGCGCTAATTTCAAGCCGTGTGGGGCACAAGGATTGTTTTTTGTCTCGATTTTTGGCATTTCAAATTAGTTTAGCGCGCTGATCAGATCAGTCAGGTCGTCTGCATTAACGAAACTGGAGAGAGAATATGAGCGAGCTTTTCAAAACAAAACACAAAACGAACGTGAACTAATGGTCTATTCCCTCCTGAGCCGAGGGTAAAATTGGGCTCGGGGCAGTATTGCCCGTCTCCACCGGAGTTTGGTACCTTCGGGTTTCCGGAACCGGCGCGCGTATAAATAAATAAATAAAAATAAAATAATCATCAATGAATGAATATCTACTGATTGACCAAAAAAGACCATTCACAAACCGGCTGTTGTTGATCAGACCCACTCGTGTCGGAGCGTGACTGTCTTCTTTGGTCGCACGTATTCAACGGACTTTTCGACGGTGAAACACTGCTGGACGATGGGTGGTGCATGGAATGAGTGCCTTTGGTAAGTGCCTGAAAAAAACGATGAAAATCGTGCTCTTCGGTTATCAGTGCCAACATTTGCGCTCCAAGAAGGGGAATTGTTCTATTCCGCAAGTTGTTTGAAACGCCTAAAAAGAATTCTTATATTTCACCAAATGTTGCCGACGAAGGTATCAAAGAAACACCCATACGGACTGTCATGCGCCGTCAGTTGTAGACCTGACGGTCTGACGCCGCTGCTCCCCTATCGCGGGTGTGTTTGTCCGCAACTGTCCAACATGCAAAAACCCGTGACGGAAGCAAGTGCCCCCCCCCCCCCCACCTGCGCGGCGCGATGCCTGATCGAGCGGGCCAGATCAATCCAGACGCACTGCGCCGTCTGACCGTGCGTCGGCGGCATCGCGGTGACGCTGGTCGAGTGCGTCGTCGACGGCGACGACTGCGTCGAGCTGGACGAGGTCGTCAACGACGCCAGTGACTCGGCGCGCGGCAGCCGCAGTTTGTGCGAGCCGGCCCGCTCGTCGTCGCGTCCGTCCGAATGCAGCGTCACCTGTGTATGAGTGATGGGAAACTTTGCGGTAAACCAGCGCGCTCTTTATGTCTGCTGTTGCTGGACACCGGTTTTGGGAAACGCCGCACTGTGCGATGCGATTGTGGTGGTTGGCGGTTCGGCTTATAAAATACAAGGTGTACAAGGCGTGGTGCGGCCGCCAAAACGGCGTTGGTGGTCTTGTCAGCTGTCGGCAGCCGCATCGCAGCACATGGGTATGATGGATGTACAGTGGCGACAAAAAGTGTTGGAACGTTGCGCACGTGTTGCATCAGGCCTACAAACGCTATTATACGAATTTATGGGCAAACGCTGGGTTCACCGGACACTTTTCAACCCAACGTTGCCAGAAATTCTTATAATAGATTTCAAGTAGCGAGAGAGTGGCGATTTAATGGACTGGAGAACAACGGAGATTATCGGGAAAAAGGATCACATTATGTAGGATATCACGGATAATTATAGCGTTTGTAGGGCTGATGCAACACTTGCACAGCGCTCCAACAGTTTTGGCCGTCACTGTACAGCACCGCGCCGGTAATTCAATCACCAGCATCGACACGAGACCACAAAAAACCAAGTTCACCAACAAGCCACGCGCGCAACCGACCATAGCATACAGATCCAGTTTTTGATTGCCGCCAGTTGACTGTCGATTGGCGTCAACGCAGCTGGCGAGTGCGGCCACACTTTGACTGCTGGTCGTGCGTCGCGCGGCGCCCGTGACGACGGCGCTGGCGGCGGTCATCGTCGACGAGGCGGAGCGCTTCGCAGTGAACAGATCCGAGTGGTCGATGACGCTGCAATCGAATGCGGTCGATTGATTGGTTGGTGGTCAGTCAGTCACGTCGGTTTTATTCTGCAGTGCCCCAGAGAAGTGTACAGGCCAATTCATGTAGGACGTATTTATATCCGGCACGTCACGTCCACGGCACGTCATGTATGAATGCGTGTGTAAACCAGCACATGTTCTAAAGATAACGTGACGTGCGAGATTGCTGTTTTTTTGCTCCACGGATGAAGACGTGACGTGCCGTAAAAATTTGTGTGCATGAATTGGTCTTAAGACACCATGAGTAGGCATGGTGGTGGTATTGGGGAGGTGGAAATGCAGTTCGCTGCTACTGGCACAGCATTGGATTGGATGTGCACGAAACCAAGTCAGAGCGCTCGAGCGAACACACGCTGGAAAAGTGGTTGCTTGATGTTGCTGGGAACTGGATAGACAAGTTGGAAATGTTATTGCTACCAGAGATTGGTGACACTTCCTTGGATTGGACGGGTCGACCACACAACAAACTAACTTTTAGAAAAAAACGACTTCGTGTTTTTCAAAAGGGACAATAATCGTGGTGTGAGCTGTCATCGATTGCACGACCCCCACGCCCCACCCAATCTATCATTCATTCAAATTCAGAGAAAAAGATAAAACACCTTCACACACTGACTGTTGATACTTTTTTCCTCTTGCGCCAACTGCAGCGAGATCCCCATCACTATTCAACCATCATTTTGTTCCTGGTCTCATTTCATTCACAAAGTCACATGACACAACAGCGCGCGCACTGGAGACGACAACAACAACAACCATCGTTTATTTAAAGACCACGTACACAACATCGCATCGCTGTTGTACAACTTCATTATTCATTCAGTAAACACTGTAGGCCACGCATAATGCAATATGCCCGACAACATTTTCAACTTTCCATTCATACACAGACACAAAATGCGCGTGTGTCTCGTGTGACTCTTCCATTCATTCATAAACCACACCACCCCGACTGTACTGCACATACATACACACACAGCTTGCTCAAACATCAGCAGACGTAAACAACTTTGTAGCAGTGTGTGTCCAGTTTTTACCAACGATAAATAGAAAAAAAGTGCGATCACCGACGAGCGTATGATGCGTTTACTGTTCAAATTGCGGGAAAGCAAAAACGGAATAACTCTCAGACACGTTCAATACTACACTACCGGCTATGCGGTAAAAAAATCTGTTTTTTAACCCTCGACAAGCCCAAAATGTGCTCTTTCACTCCAACCGGAAAGTCAACCAAAAGTAATCGCACACAGATGGCGCTTTTCCCACTGAGACTACAGTTGTTATCCATAAAGATTCTTGAATAAACACACCCCACGTGCATCTGCAATACCAACACGGTAAAGTTCTAAAACTACAACAAACCGACATTTTGCTTTTACATTGGTATAAAACGTTCATGCTGAAAGTTCGACTTGTGGAAATGCAGCCAGCACGTGAACACATTTTCATTAAAATTACCATGTGCAAAAAACCAGGAAAACAACTTTATAACAAACTAAAAATTAACGGTCATAAATTGGCAAGAGTTTTGCACGAGCAAAACGTTGACATGTCGTGTCACTGTTGCGCTGTCCAAAAACAACGACATTCCACAGACGCAACGGCGCATTACTTGGCCCCCACGCACAAACGCCAACAACACACTTAAGACTCGCTTTTTGAGTCGACCGACCTGGCCTCCACACCTCTAGGCACAGTTTTTGAAAAGTTCTCAAATTTTGACGAAATTAGCACCAATCGAACCGTCTCGATGCGCTGAGTTCGAAAATCATATTTATTTTTTAATTTGATTTGGTTTTATGCTTCAAAAAACAAAAAAACCGTTTTTTTGGGGATCTTTAGAAAAATGGTTCTAACTCGCCTCTGTGTTAAGCTATTAACAAAATTAAAAAACCAATCGATTTCGCTATTGCTTGCCCACATTTTTCATGTTAACCATAATATACAAAAAATGCTGTTTTATGCTTTAAATTTAAGAAAAACTAGAAGAGTATGTGGTTTTTGCCCTGTTTAGGCACTTTTAAAGCGGATGCGGAGTAGGGTTGCTAAGTGATTCTGAAAGCCCTTGAAAAATGCTAAAAGTATGCAAAAAATAAAAAAAATCGCTTGCCCTTTAAGAAGTAACGAAGCATTACAATATCGGTCGCGCGCATACATAAAGGGTATTTCCCGGTATGTCGACAAATTGTGGAGCAACGGAGACAAAAACCAAAAACGGGTATTAGGGCAACTTTTTGCGCTGAATCCGAAAAAGTAAGTGCCGTTGCGAAATTTTGTTACAGTAACCCAATTTTTTTTGGCTTTTTGGCTCTTTTTTGGATTGTTTCTAATCCGTGTGGTGTTATACTTGAACTAATCAGGTCAAATTTGGTATCAATCGGCTCCCCTTGATTATGCGAACAATTTCCATTTAGATACCGCAACTATATTACAATTACCGTAACCCGCAGAGCACGATTTTTGCTATTTCTAACCATTTTTAG
Source organism: Theristus sp. LFF4_11 (assembly GCA_030248135.1). Classification (NCBI taxonomy): domain Eukaryota; kingdom Metazoa; phylum Nematoda; class Chromadorea; order Monhysterida; family Xyalidae; genus Theristus; species Theristus sp. LFF4_11. The sequence goes on from JASANC010003776.1 coordinate 15,419, forward strand.
GCCTGAAAGTGACATTTTTCATCCCTGTAGTGTTCTAGTTGTTCCAATTGAATCAAATGTGTATCAGTCAATTAGACTTGATCAGATAAACAACTTTCATTTAGATACCGTAACCACAGTTTGACTTTCGAACCCCTTTAAGCACGGTATTCTAATAAGTTTTCACCATTTTCAGGCATGAAATTGGCTTTATGGTCCATGCAATGTTATACTTGAACGAATCTAGTCAAATTTAGCATCAATCGACTCCCGTTAATTAGGCAAACAACTTTCACTCAGATACCGTAATCCTTGTTTGACTACCGTACTTCATGAAGCACGGTATTTTAGAAATTTTGTAGCTTTTTCAATCCTGAAATTGGCTATTTTGATCCATGTAGTGTTACCCTTGAACAATTCTAGTCAAATTCGCGATCAATACACTTCCATTGATCAGGGAAACAACTTTCACTCAGATACCGTAATCATTGCTTGATTACCGTTCCAAGTGTGTTCCTCCCCACCCTCAAATTTTTAAAGGCCATCTCAAGTGTTGAAACCTTAAAAAATTTTGGGTAAAAAAAATCTTAGAAAAACGTTCAAAATTTGAGTTCAAAAACCTGATCGCGAATTTGACTAGAATTGTTCAAGTGTAACACTACATGGATCAAAATAGCCAATTTCAGGCTTGAAAAAGGTACAAAATTACTAAAATACCGTGCTTCAAAAAGTACGGTAGTCAAGCAAGGATTATGGTATCTGAGTGAAAGTTGTTTGCCTAATCAACGGGACTCGATTGATGCTAAATTTGACTAGATTCGTTCAAGTATAACAATGCATGGACAATAAAGCCAATTTCATGCCTGAAAATGGTGAAAACTTAGTAGAATACCGTGCTTAAAGGGGTACGAAAGTCAAACTGTGATTACGGTATCTAAATGAAAGTTGTTTATCTGATCAAGAGTAATTGACTGATACACATTTGATTCAATTGGAACAACTGGAACACTACAGGGATAAAAAATGTCACTTTCAGACCTAAAAATGGTTAAAAATAGCAAAAATCGTGCTCTGCGGGTTACGGTAATCATAATATAGTTGCGGTATCTAAGTGGAAATTGTTCGCATAATCAAGGGGAGCCGATTGATACCAAATTTGACCTGATTAGTTCAAGTATAAGACCACACGGATTAAAAACAATCCAAAAAAGAGCCAAAAAACCAAAAAATTGCAAATATTGGGTCACTGTAACAAAATTTCGCAACGGCACTTACTTTTTCGGATTCAGCGCAAAAAGTTGCCCTAATACCCGTTTTTGGTTTTTGTCTCCGTTGCTCCACAATTTGTCGACATACCGGGAAATACCCTTTATGTATGCGCGCGACCGATATTGTAATGCTTCGTTACTTCTTAAAGGGCAATCGATTTTTTTTATTTTTTGCATACTTGTAGCATTTTCAAGGGCTTTCAGAATCACTTAGCAACCCTACTCCGCATCCGCTTTAAAAGTGCCTAAACAGGGCAAAAACCACATACTCTTTTAGTTTTTCTTAAATTTAAAACATAAAACAGCATTTTTTGTATAACATTGTTAACATGAAAAACGTGCGCAAACAATAGCGAAATCGATTATTTTTGAATTTTGTTAATAGCTTAACGCAGAGGCGAGTTAGAACTATTTTTCTAAAAATCCTCCAAAAAAACGGTTTTTTCGTTTTTTGAAACATAAAACCGGGTCAAATTAAAAAATAAATATGATTTTCGAACTCAGCGCATTGAGACGATTCGATTGGTGCTAATTTCGTTAAAATTTGAGAACTTTTCAAAAACTGTGCCTAAGGGGGGTCGGTATTCTAAAAAAGCCGATCTTAAATAGTAAATTCCAATCTTCTTGACAAAATTTTCACCACTGTGCGCGTGTACTGTTTTTCCAAATTATCTGTATGTGCACTTTCGTTTCCTGTTGTTCGTGTCTGAAAACCAGCAAACCTGGGAAACATTTTCATTGCACCAACAACCACTACAAAACACCTCACTGAAAAGTTGACAAAAACCTGGCCGGGAAAATACGAAGACGCTTTTGGGAAATAATAAGTGAAATGCTAACCTCTGCCACAAAGATCTCTTGAGCCTGAACGCACACCCACATTAAAGCTAATCTTGTTAATTTACGCTGAAAAACAAACCAACAAACGCGCGCGTGGTCGATTGTTTTTGGCACCAGCTATCTCATTCATCTGCCAAAATCGGTTGTGTGAATTAGTTTCAAAGCCCTGCCGTGCCAAGCTTACTATGTGACACCCAAGTTGAACATATGGTAATAACTAGGGATGGATCCGGCAAATTTGCCGGAATCCGGGCCGGATCCGGCAAAAGCCCATTCCGACCGGGCCGGATCCGGCAAAAATTGCCGGAATCCGGGCCGGAATGGCCTTTTTATATCTAAAAAACATCTACGCACATTTCGTCGCTTCTTCATCACATTTTCAGCATAAAACGCACTGACACAGAAACAAAGTCAGCAAGACAGCACGTGAACCAACCAAAAATTACAACAACAACAATTGACAAAATTCACATCGCATAGGGATAATCAAGTGCTGGCAACACTCCATTCAGAAACATGACCTTTTCGGCGTTCTGAGCTGATAGACGAGATCGGCTGTACACAAACACCTGCCTGGCTTCAGAGAACATTCGTTCGCTTGCCACGTTTGTTGGTAGCGGTGCCAGGTATCTGCGCGCGATTGTCGATAGTTTGGGGTATTTAGACGAGTTCAGCCGCCAAAAGTCTAGCATTACATCACTTTTGTCCGGTTCGTCGATAAAATCATCCGACTCGTACATATTCGCCTGGATTCGCCTGACGGGTTGCGCGGTCGCGCAGCGTGAAACTCGATGCCTCCGTAGAGGCCAGTCGATTTCTTTTTTGGTTCGGGCTCGCGTTCACTTTCGTCATCGTCGTTGTTCGCGATCTCGGATGTATCGTCGCCGTTTGTGGGCGTCTCCGGTCGTTTCAAGATTTTCTTTGCAATGTGAAGTAGTTCACAACGAATCGCGCCTTCATTTTCGAAGACGACTGCAGTATTCTTGAATCGCGGATCAACGTACCATGATGTTGGATTCGGTGTGGAAACGCGTACGGAAGCGTGTGTCGATGCTGGTCAGCAGCGTTTTTTCGTCGTACCGATGCCACTCGCATCGACTTGTTCGATGCGTTGCTTCGGTGCGCAAACGGCGGGCAACATCATTGAAATGGATTCGTCGTCTCGTGGATTCGTCGTTGGGGGGGGGGGTTATCGGGTTTTAGGGGGTCACGGCACCCCGCACACCCACGGTAACACACGTCGCTAAAATCTCTGGTGTTCTGGGGCTCACAAAAAAGCAACTGTTTGACAGCTAACTGAATATGACCAACGAAGATGGCTGATTTCAAAAAAAATCCTACTATTGTTCATCAACAACGTCGGCCAAAAGCTGCTAGCCACGTTTTTTAAAGTGGACGATGCTGCACATAAGTTTACCACTCAAGACAAAAGCAGTGAACCATTTACCATTGAACAGAACACTAAACTAAAGCGACGCTCATTGATCACATGTCAAATGCACAACAACAAAACCAACAAAGCACCTAAACAAATTTGTCAAACCATTGAACAGCTCTGAAACGGAGGAATCAACTGGTTAATTCGCGGGTCTCGGCCATTCCGGCCGGATCCGGCCGGATCCGGCAAAATTGCGCCGGAATCCGGACCGGATCCGGATCCAATTTTAGGGGGAATGGAGTAATAACAGTTGATGTTGCCCGTGTTTTTCGGTCGTTAGCGTTCGAAAAAAAAATTTGTGCACCCACCCGACCCACCCACGCAGATAGACAACGATGCCTTGCGTATATGTGCCGAAGCTTGTGAAAAGAAGGTGTCTCACAACTGCGGTGTGTTCACCAGACGTTTTTTTCGCAAAGAAAAAAAAACGAAATTCAACAGCTGACGTGTCTGCATGTACGCCCAGGTCCCATTTTGCATCGAAGCATCTCAAACGTTTCAAACTTCAAATCTTCAATCGTTCAAGTTGTTCCAACTGCAAGTTGTAAAACCACACTATCAAACTACACACTATTTCCCATTCAGAAAACATTTTATAAATGGAACCTTCCTGGAGCACGCGCACTATTCAATCGTCACTCCACTCAGTCCCTTCTTCACAATTTTCTCCAGCTTCTGAACCAACAGCCTATTACGTCAATCTGGTGGATTTTTACGCAGCACTCCATTCAAAAGATGCTTGCTGGTCACACGTGGGCAAAATCGTTGAAAAAAAACGGCAGTGATTCCGCTCCTTTCCGACCCAAATTTCTGCGACGCACCGATAAAACAATATAAAAGCAAACATCAACCACGTAAAACGCAACAAAACCCAGTAAAAAAGTTCAACCGACACAACAGCAAAAGGTTGTCACCGGCCATAAACACGCGCGCATTGCGCGCCCACGCCCCAAACCTCTCTGAGCAAGCTCGAGTTTTGTATTTTTTTTAAACGGAGCCAATCTATTCATCTTCGCTATTTCTCCGCAAAAACATTTACTTTTCGACTGAAAAAATAAACACGTCACGGTGGTTACAAAACATTGACGGTAATGTATGGTAACAACACGCAAGCGACAAGCACCAGAGGAGGACGAAAGGGTGCGCTCTGGAACAGTGGTGTCGGCAGAGAAATGGTGGCGTATTTTTTGGTCTGCCAGTGTTTGCCACTTTTCAAACCGGCAAAAACGTCCGCGTTTGAAAATGTGCGAAATCAATCTTGTGGGTTTCAAGGCGAAAGGTTCATTTCCTAAAATTCGCTGGTTGCTCAAAACACGTCTCCATTCGTTACATTGCCTCATCTTCCGACGTTTTCATTCTGAAAAATTCCCAGGTTCATTTGAAGCAGAGAGCAACACACGTTAAGCCAGATGGTAGGATGTGCGTAGGCTAAAAAAATGACGCTTTTTGAGGGGAAAATTTTTTCCGTGACATCCGGTGTGGCAGGTGACGCAGAAATTCTCCACATTCCCCTTTATCGCCCCCCCCCCGTCCCGCTGATGTTGTCGTTGTTACGTTTATTACACTCATTTTCTCGTTTACAACGCATTCTCGTTTCGTGTTCACCTTTCCGCACAAAACTGCGCTCAAATTTCCGGTCATAAAAACTCCATAACCATTCCCCACTCCCGAAAACTCCGCCGTGAAACAACGTAAAGTCCCACCCTTAAAACAAGCACAATCGCACACTGCTCCGCCCACGTGCGTAAAAATTTTGGGCATTTCAATTCAAACAAGGCACCCCGAAAAACGATTGATCGGTTATTTTCAGTTTTCACAATTGGTAACAATGAAACAATGTGACATTGGAAAACGGAAACGACATTGTGAATGAAAATTTTGTCAATGATACTCCATAACCTCCACCGTCCACCCGCCCCCACATTTCTGAATTGTTTAAGAGCAGACGATCCATTGAAATGGGTATCATCCTATCATGCCGATTTGTTCATTTTGTATGTGTCTCTCTTTATTGTGCAGGCATTTTGTTGCAAGTGAACCTGTGCAACCAACGAAAACAAAAAAACAACAACCTTTTTTGACTAAAAAGTTCAAACCCAAACCCCACACTCTGGAACTCATTGTCGTTATCAATGAGAAGTCTGAAATCAACCGACAAAAAACACCCCGCTTATTTTACACAAAGACAAGTATGTTCCAGCAGCGACCAGACAGTTTTGAACAAAAAAACTGAACAGCAAGAAGAGATAATAACTGGTTATGAGTGCGCTTTGATGGATAGCCGTAGTTTGTGCACCTTTTGAACTTTTTCAGTTGTTCGTTCGCACTCAGTCTGTTTGGACACACAATTGCTGTGGTGTGGTCGTTGAAAAAAGTGGCGTGACCGTCTTCAGCGCAACATTGAAAATAAGTTCTGCAATTTTCGAACTCCATTCAGGAAAAAAGCCTGATCATTTTACACATTACCACGAAGTTGAAATTGTCAAATCACAAAAATCGGACAAAAATGTCATAAAAACTTGGAAAAAGACACCTTAAGGTGATTGGCTACAGCGAGCTCCAATAATCAAACATGCAGCCAATCAGCACACAGCAGACGAAACTGTTTCAACTTTTGAATGAAACGCCACACTACGTGGATTTGAGTCTTTCCAAACGATCATGAAACTCGCAAAAAGTCGCTAAAATTACGTAACGTGTACAAACTGCTAAAGGCCACCCAGTCAGACCAGCCCACCAACTGAGCCAGCTCATGTGGTCGTGGTGTTATTTTAGTTTAGTTGTACTTGTATGCGAGGCGATTTTTATATTTATAAAAATATTGTTTCTGCCGATAACAGACCATTGAGTAAACTATGAAACCAAGCAACTGACAGTTTTTTGCTGTAAACAGTTTGCATAAGTTCGGTCGAGCGAGCACAACACACAACGTTTGTCTTCACCCCATTCATAAAACCAAACCAAACACGTATTGAAAAAAAATTCAAAAAACAACAGCCTGAACCATAAAAACCGCCACGTGAGAACGTCTGCACGAGCAATTCATTCATTCACATCACGTGTGCAAGTACAATAGCGTCGAGCATTTTCATCGGTTGCCTTCTGAATTGGATGACGCCATGATGATTGGTCGTACCAGCAAGCTGAAGCCAATCAGCGTGTTACGTCAAAATTTGTGATGTAAAAAATTGCGGCCATTCCCGTTGCACGGGTTTGGCACGCTTTCCCTTGTTTGTATCGACGTATTCTCACACGGGGGTGCTGGCTGACTGCTGACAACATTCTCAAAACACACCATTTGATCTTTCTTCTGCTTGAGTTTTTTTTCTATTACATTGCCCCCAAGTAGCGACACACCACTTAATCCAAACTTCGCCAAAAATTTTTCCCAACATTATTATTATCACCACGTTAGCACACCAATGGAAAACTGAAATAACAAAATAAATGCCAGCTCACACGGGACTAATCCGAGACAAACTCCATTTCTCATGAAGCAGAGCACGCAAGTAAACAGAGGAAGGAAATGAAAAGAATGTGACTGCAAGAAACACGGAGAAATCGCTTGATAAGAAAACTTCATGAATAACTCGTAATTGAATCAGTGGCCTAACAGACGCGGCCACGCGAAATTACGCCGCTGCTACTCTCAGATGGTTTGGATTCTTTGCAGAAAACTCAAGGTTCAGGTCAGGGTTTGCTCATCTCACCGAATGAAACGTACATACGAGTCACGAATTTTCAAATTGGCAGTAGATTTGTATGTTCAAACAAACCATGCAATTCAACGCGTTGATTGGTTGCATCATTGGGGTCCAAGAGCAATCAATCACCGATCAGTCGTCAATTAACAATTCCAGGAACGACTCCTCTTCCCCTCAACGGACTTAGGCCAGACATTTACAGCATACTTTTGAGACGTGTTTTTTGCAGAACTATTATGCAAACTTTTTTTAGCAAGGTCAGTTTTAATATAAAACGTGAAAATGTTATGCGAGTTTTACGGTGCTTCACCTCATTTGCATCGTTATTGCAGAGAGATTATTCCAGAAATCATTCTAAACTTCTAAACACACGTTCAGCCGCAAAAAAAACTCCATAAAAAACTGCGCCCATCATTCTAAAATAGCAAGAAAATCTGGTGAAAAACTCTAGAACGCTGTCAATTTGCTCGAATTTTTATGGTTTTTCTACACTTGACAAAAGCGGTGTTGTAATAAACGTTTGCAACATTTTCAGACCAATAAAAGTCAGAAAAAGAACACAAAAATTTATTCGGAAAACGAAACGTGAAACTGCCATAAAATTGACTGAAATTGTCAACAGTAGCCCGGATAGGTAGTCATTAGTTTCGACTGACTATAATGTTCAAATTCGTTGAATGATTTTTACCACCATCCACGGTGAAAAAGAAAACTTCATCGTCCACAAGACGAACGCCGAATTGCAGCGAAAAAAAGAAGAATTTTTCACAACGAGAAGTTTTCCCGAAACTTTAGTGTTGGTGCATGTGAGAAAAACAATGGAAACCTAAAAAAACGAGATTTTCGTCGATCCCAATTCGACTTTTCCAAAATGTTCACTTTACCAATAGAATATTTTCGAACCATTCTGTCACGAATTTTCATTGCTTGCTTTCTTGCTAGTACGAGTACCCCCACCCCGCCCCCCACCCGACCCCATTGGCTGAAAGTCTCCGACGGCACGTTCTCTTGTTTCAGCAATTCAGTAGCGCAGCAATAACACTAAATTTCAGCTCGTAAAAAATGCCAACACAACTGCGGTTCAATGTGTTTACGGCGGTTTGTCCGTTTGAAACTTGCAACAACGACCGTCAACCAAACCAGACCGACCAGAAACGCACAATTTATGTTTTCAAGATTTTCAGCACCTGTTTTTTTCTTCTTTTGCAACTTGCCACCGGCTGAATGGAATCTCCGGTCAGACGCAAGTCGCTTCGCATCGAGTGTTCCAAACAAACCAAACATTTGCAGTCTCAAGAACGAAAAATGAATCCATATTCCATTCCTACAAATATTTCGTAAACTTCGGCAATGTGAAAGGCGAAAAATTTCAACCCACATAAACTTGCCATCCTTGAGAAAGTCATTACACTTTTAAAACAATCACTTCACCAAAGACAACCTCCGCTCCGCGCTTAGCTCTGCAATGCACCAACGTTTCATAGTCGTTTCAGTACGACACGAGAAACCGTTTGAGACACATTTCAAAGTTTCAAATGTTTTTTCTTTCGTTTTTTCTCCAACGAAAAAAAACTTCTTGACGTGTGGTGAAATTTGAGAACCACGAGTATCAACAAAAAACCGTTCGTCTTTTGAGGGAAAAAATGCGCGATCCAAGTTCCAATGACTGAGATTAGGACATCCATTTCAAAACAGGAGACAGGTCGAAAAACGAGAAAAACAACCCGTTTTTTGGCAGTGAGCGCACACAAACCTTTCCCGACTGAAAAAAATACAAACCGAGTGAACGACTTACACAGTCAAGCCCAAATGAGCCAATTCCACAAAAAAAAATCGGTTCAAATACTTCATTTCACAATTTGTCAAACGAAAATCCTTTTTTTCACAAACAATGGTGTTTTCTCCCGACATTTCCCAGGACACAGAATCAGATTAGCACTTGCACCAAATAGCGCCAGCGTGTCTGGCTAGGAAAGTGTGTGCTTGGACCGAACGAACATTGTTCAAGTGCGCTTTCAATGGCATTTCTGGTGCAACGAAACACAACACACCGCTAATGTTAAGTGGTTGAGCCCACATATCGCCGTAACGGCTAGCTTCAACAAAACATGTTCAATATGCATAGCAGAACATACAGAAATGAACAAAGCACACGCACCACATTTGCACACGACCACGTTGGTCCAATTCAACATTTTCTCCACACACACACCCACGTGGTTCGTTTTTTGGCTTTCCAAAAAAAAAACGGTTGGAAAACATGATTTCGGAAAGTATAATCAGAGAAACAACTTTTATTTGCATTTTTTTCAATTTGTTAAACCTAGCAATAGCCAGAAAAAACCTTTGAGCCTAGCCATACAGAAACCCGGTATTTTTCCGAAAAAATACAAATTTACGTAATCCAATCTGAAATCTAAATATTTGACAGACCAGACGCCTTGTATTACAGTATGAGAATACTCCCGAGCGCAGACACCCCCACACACAGACACACTCGATAAAAACCAGCACTTGCGATAATTATGTTTGCGATAATCATATTTGGCAACAAAACAATGAAACTGAACAACGGAGTGGAGAAGCGAAGTTAGAAATCGGGCCAAAACAAAAAACGTGGAAACACCACGAACCGCAGTCGAATGCGGGGTCCTTGGTGTTGCGGTGAGGCACTTGACGCTGTGGAGGCTCTGTCGGCGTCGTGGTGTACCGCGTCCTCATAAAACACCTCAAGGCACACTTTACCCTGAAATTGCAAAAACATGGGAACAATTACGCACACACATGGTTTAGGAGCGATAAACGTAACAATTAGCTAAGTTTAACGTTTTGTGCTGTGAAAGAGAAGCAGGATCAAAATACAGAAACTCAAAATTGAACATTGAATTAGACGTTGGTTGACCTGAGAGAAAGAGAGATGTGGGCAACCACCTCCTCAACCAGCACGATTCTGAACGGCGTTTCTCTTCGGAATGCCACAAACTCTGCTTATCACCCAACTCCGCGCGTCGAGACCAACCTCCGTAACCCAACGACAGAACACCGTAACCCGACCGTAGGCAGTCTATGACAAACCGAAATGTCCGCCTGTCGCCGGCACGACTGCAACGGCAGCCAGACGTCGCGCGGCTTACTGTAATTCCGGCAGATCTCCGTCTTGTTCAGCGAGACGCGCGCGAACGGACGCGGCACCCGGCCGGAATAGTGGTCGCAGAGGTAGAAGTGAACCTGGCGAAACGACGCCGGCACGTCGCGGTGGAACTCGTCGCCGAACACCGGACTGCAATATGCAACAACAGTTTTTTGTTGTTTTTTTGTTTGGTGCAATATGCAACGAAAACAGTTTTTTTCGGCAATGCAACAACATTAGTTTTTTTATTTGGTTTGGTCGCGCGCGCCGGTTCCGGAAACCATAAGGTACCAAACTCCGGCGGAAACGGGCAATACTGCCCCGAGGCCAATTTGCCCTCGACTCTGGGGAGGGAGTAGACCATTAGTTGGTTGGTATTCGTTGTTCGGTGAATCGTTTTTGTGTTGTGAAACCACGTTTTCATTATTTCCATTTTGTAAAATTTCGATGAACATGGAAACTCCGTTATTATCGAGAGCGGCAGCATATGAGACGTATCATGCGACTTTTTCATACACACACACGCTGATAAGGTTGCGTGTATGGGGACACTGACAAGCACCGGACAGCGACCCCGGCCTAGTCGGTTATGATGACGGTGCAACTCGCAAAAAGGCGCACAGAACCAAGGATGGTCAAGGAATTACGTACGTGCGAAGCACACACCACGATGACGATTTTTTGTATTTTTGCTATTCGTTTGCTCGCTTTCCGAGCTGAGCTCTTTTAGCGATCGAACTGCTTTTGCTCCATCGGCGATTCCCATTTGGCTTTCTATCACTGCTACTGCAACTCTGATTGGCTCTATCAACGTGCAGCGAGGCCGCATAAATAAGGCAGTCATTGTATTCTCTATCAAGGCGGGATCAGTCGCAGACTAAAAGTTGTCGTTTTCAAGAATGCCAAGATAATTCCCAATCGTGTGTGCAAGGAAGAAAGAATGAACAAAATTAGGACGAAGAATCAGTTAGTTTAAGAAAACACGTCAAATTTAACGCACAATTGGGTTTCTGAACTCTTTTTTTCTCAATCAAATTTCGCGCGCTCCTTGTACCTTGAGAAAAGCTGCTATGTTTACTCGGCCATTCTGTCTCAAAATTTGTGTGCTCATTATGCTTACCTGGATGACTTCTGCACCGTAGCAGACTGGAACACTTCCTCGCGATCCAATTTCACCAACGCAAAAATGCGCGAGCCACTGTTTCGCCCATGAATCGGTAAATTGCGCGCTTCGACTGGAATTTTTTTTCGTTCGTGAAACGCTTTTTCGTGACTTTACGATGCAAATAGCACAACAAAACAGTGAAAGTGAGACAGACTGGATTTTTTGTTGTTGAACAAGGTGAAAAACAACATCACAGTGTCTGACAAAATAACGCAACGAGACACGAGACGCAACAACAACGTAAGCAAGAATCGCTGAATACCACCAAACGACACCCACTCAGTTTTATCCTCAGCTGCTCAATGAGCCGGAGTTCACCGGTTGTGCAATTGTGCGCCTGTGCCTGTGGCACGTTCACACCGAGCGCACTCGCTGATGATGTCGACCGAGCGGTCGTCGTCGTCGACATTGACGTGCTCGCCGCCATGTTCAGCCGTTCCAGATTTGGTGGATTTTAAAATGAGAATACGGCGTCTTGTTGTTGTGTCTTCTTCGGTGTCGGACTTTGAAAAGACAGCAGAGAGTTCTTAACGACACTTTTTCAGTTTCATCATCCTGCAAAATCAAGTTCAAACTGGGGTTGTTAAACAAAAATCAAAATTTTTAAAAAAAGTGATTAAAAAAAACAAAAATGCCGATTAAAAAAATTCGAAAAATTTTCCTCTAATATGCTCTGAAAACCTTAAATTTGGCAAAATTTTTCGAAAGTTCAACAACAATTTTCTTTGATATTACCTCGTAAAACCGTCAGCAGACGATTTTGGACCGTTTTACCGACTGATTTTAGGCTTCGACAACATCTGCGATGAAGTTTTTGAGCGTCCCAAAGCTTGGCCTACCATTTCCGATGCAGATAAGGTGACGATTCGCCTCGCAGAACGTCCGATTGTGCTCGCTGCTCCGTTTGCAAGCGCTACGTTGTCTGGTTGCTTGCTGCTTCGTGTCGTGTCGTCGACTCGTCGCGACATCATCAGAAGAATTGATCGAATTTCAAGGCGGTATGTTTGTCTTCACTTTAGCATTAGCTTAGCTTGGGACAGGGGAGACACAATTAGTGACGTTTTGGAGGTCAAAACACAAGAGGCATGGTGACGGTTTGGAAAAGGGGCAATTGAGGTCACCAAAACAAAATCTGCAAAGTTCCGCCATACGGGAGTTATTCGGAAGGCGCTTGCATATCATATTTGGTTCTTCGGACTCCCTGATTGATTTAGCACAACTTTGATTTTTAAAACTTTTTTTTAATTTTTCTTTAAAAAAACAAAAATGACGATTTTTGTTTTTTAACAACCCTAGTTCAAACCAACTGTTCAAACGGGTAGGGTCATAGTTGTTCCAGAGCCGAGGGGTTGGGGGGGGGGGCCGATATAGATAGCTGGAGCAAATTTTCTAGATAGATAGATAGCTGGAAAATTTTGGGGGGGGGGCCGCGGGGGGGCCATGTGACTTTGGGGGGGGGCCGGTCAAAATTTTGAAATTTGACAGATAGATAGCTAAACCGCTAAAAAGCTACAAAAACAGCAAAATAATGCTAAAAATACACTAAAAATCAAGTATATACGCGTATTTTACCTAAAATTAGCGAAATTTTCAAGAATTACGAGCAAAAATGGTCAATTTTGGTCAAAAATTGACTCATTTTATGTCTTCGAAGACAAAAATTTTCAGATAGATAGCTGGCTGAGAAATTTTTTTAGATAGATAATAGCTGAGCCGAAAAAACCTGTTTGATAGAGATAGATTCGAAAATTTTTTGGGGGGGGGCCGGCCCCCCAGGCCCCCCCCCTAGAACAACTATGGGTAGGGTATGAAACTAACGAAAAACGTGAAAATCCCAATTTTTTTAAATTAATTTTTTTTATTTTTTTAAATTAATTAAACAATTTTTTCCAAAATGCCGGAGGAAAATCTGATGGTCGACAAAAAATAGGTGCATTCGAACCGCGCCGACGCTCTGAGTTCGAATATTGCACTTTTAGAACTAAATAAGGCTGCTTCGGCCCTTAAATTTGGCAAAAACTTTCATGAAATTATCCTCCGACGTCCATTTGTCGGTTGGCCTACATAGGGAAAGAAATATTTTGTACTAAACAGCAAAAAGAAAACCAGAGCGTGAATTATAAGCAATCACGCTTTAGAAACAGAAGTAGACGTTTTAAAAAGGTGTGGCAGCCAAATTCATGTTTTTCTTTCGTTTACTTTTTCAATCAAAGAGAGAAAATGCAATTCCTTGTTTCAACTTCGTGAATAAAGGAACGTTGTGAAGAAACTAAAGCGGCGCCATTCGTGTGCTTTCGGCCGTTGTTCGCGATCCCAATTGCGAAAGGCCGCTCTGATTGCTTGACCCAGAAAAACAAACAAGTCACGGTGATTGCTTGCACGTTGCACAAGACCATGATGACCATAAACAGAAGTTTTAATGGTTGGTTGGTTGATTGCGCCCTGATTGGTTGGCACAGAAAAACAAATGAAAAACGAATCGGGCCCTGATTGGTGGTTGCACCAGAGGCACCACAAAAATTCTGGATGCACATTCGATCGGTTGTTCAAAACTTTGTGCACTATCATTTAAAAATTTGTGGCAGCCAAACTCACTCATGGTACAATCCAAACAGACAGCAATCGCAGACGGAAATCTCGTCTCTGAAGACGGAGGATCTCTGAACTGAACAAACGCAACGGCATAAGAGACAAGAAAATATCACTGAAAAGTGATTTTAGCCGTTTATCATAAATCATTCAATCGAGTTTATTTGTATGCCTCACGTCAAACAGGACAACACATTGTCTTTTTTTTTTGCTTGCACTATGGCAGAGGGAACAGACAGACAGACAGACAGACAGACAGACAGACAGACACAGAGCTCACAACCTTTTGAACAATACAAAATTGGTTAATTGAAGGAGAGACTGATAATGCAACGCTGAATGAAATCAGTTCATTGTTCTGATTTGTTTTCTGGTCCATTTTCCGCATCGACAAGGTTTACAAATGGGTTCCCGATACTTTCCCACACATGAGTAGATGCTATGCGTGTGCAGCCGCTGCACCCGTACCAGTGGAATGGGATTTTGATGAAGATGCATGTGCATTTCTTTCATAATGTAGCATTCCGCCATTTGTCCCTACCTTTTGCAGCATGCGGATCCAAACCCACCCAGATCGTGTTTCTTGTTCCAAATGATTTTTCTGTGTTCCATTGTACTTTTCTTGAATACTTCAGACAGAAAACGCACCGGTTCACGTTGTTGTTGATGGACAACGCCGCGCTTAGTTCTTTAATTTAAAAGAATTTTTGTTAACCTGGTCGTCATAGTTGTTTTAGAGCCGAGGGGTTGGGGGTGGCCGATATAGATAGCTGGAGCAAATTTTCTAGATAGATAGATAGCTGGAAAATTTGGGGGGGGGCGCGGGGGGGCATGTGACTTTGGGGAGGCCGGTCAAAATTTTGAAATTTGATAGATAGATAGCTAAAACGCTAAAAAAACTGTAAAAACGGCAAAATAATGCTAAAAATACACTAAAAATCAAGTATAAACGCGTATTTTACCTAAAATTAGCGAAATTTTCAATAATTACGAGCAAAAATGGTCAATTTTGGTCAAAAATTGACTCATTTTATGTCTTCGAAGACAAAAATTTTCAGATAGATAGCTGGCTGAGAAATTTTTTTAGATAGATAATAGCTGAGCCGAAAAATGTTCTCTGATAGAGATAGATTCAAAAAATTTTTGGGGGGGGGGCGGCCGGTGAATATTAAAAAAACCATTGTGTATAAAAACACCATGAGATAACAAAACCATATGTATATTTTAACCACCAAAATCCTGGAAACCAAAAAGCTAAATAAACCATGGTGTAAAAAAAAACCATGGTTTTTTAAAAAGCTGTATTCGACGTTTAAAGGCTGCCAGCAGCGAGGTTTGGCGCTAATTGTGATCTGTGAGGAAGACAAGAGTCACTCCTCTCCTCTCTTTCTTCCACCACCAACACACAACACTAGCAGGACGTTTTTATTGCAGCGGCCATGTCGCACACAAAGGCTGCCAGCAGTGAAATATAGCGCTAATTGTGGTCTGTGTGGGGAAGACCAAGAGTCACTCCTTTCCTCTCTTTCTTCCACCATCAACACACAGCGCCAGCAAGATGCTTTAATTGCAGCGGCCATGTCGCACACAGAGCACTTCTGCACGTTGATTGGTTAAAAACCAGAATGCGCGCGACGGAGTTTGCTTCATTTATGTTTACCAAATGAATGAATATTGAAAAAGAAAGTCAGTTGCAGCGGCATGTCTCACACCGATCGCAGAAGCCAAAAGACGTTGCCGCGCCGCCGGAATTGCTCGCATGCTGTGACGCGCTATTGTATGTTTATTTGTTTGAACTGAATCCTCTAAAAACGGCATGGCATTTTTCAAATTGTGTTGAAGTTGGAATCTGAATCCTCTGAAAGTTGAAGTTGAAGTTGGAAACCGACTTGTTTGGCAGTTGAACTTGAACCGATCGGACAATTTCATATTTCACGTCTGTCATTTTTTTCTCGTTTCTTTTTCTCCAGGAAACAGCTCACATCATCAACGCACGGCGACCAGCTGAGCGCGGTTTGTTCGCGCGGACTCAGTTCCAGCGATTTGGACGACGACATTCAGGTGCGACACCGGTGAATGAAGTCACGAAACAACGTCACAGTTCGATTTTTTACACACAACTGAGTCAGCAATGCTATATGTGAACTCGTTGAAATCAGCCATCTTGAGTTATCTGCAGTTCGCCGAGGATCGAGTGGCTCAGGCGCAGAAGGAGTCGCACGAACTCGTTGACAACATCGACGACCTCGACCAGGCTGAAACGCCCGAACAGTAAGAACATATGGTGTGGATATCGCATGGTGTTTTTTTACACCATGGTGTTTTTTTACGCAACCGGGGCGGCCTAGGGTTAGGGGCTTTGAAAAAAAATTTTTTTTTATTTTTTTTTTGTTTTTTTTTTAAATTTGGATTTTTTTTTTCAAACTTAAAAAAATTGAAAAATTTTTCTTTTACTTTGCTCTGAAAATTCGATTTATGGCATAATTTTTTGAAAGTTCAAACCAAATTTTCTTCCCAACTTCTTTGTGTGCTTAGGTACATGTCATTATTTGGTCATTTTGACCGACGTACTCCATGTTTTTCGATTTGGATGACTTCTAGAGTCAATTTTTAGCGTTGAAATGACTTAACTGAATTGAAATATCGTTTCAGAAATCATTTTCTTGCAACTTAGAACATGTTTTTCAGTCGGTAGGCCATGAGATGAACATGATATCTTGTTGATTGGCGTATGTTATAGGTCTACAATGGAGTTGTGCGATATATTGTTAAACAATTGGAGCGGAGATGTTGGTTAATACCACATCACACGACCGTTTTTCAGATACCCGATAACATGGCCACATGTTAAAACTTGCGTGCTGAGCTAAACTAACGTGTTAAACTTGCGTCTGTCAGTTGCCCGCAACGTGATCGCGAAATCATGGTACGTGTTTTCGATACGATGATTTGAAGAGTGGGCTCTCACCATGTGGCAGATAGCATAGCTGGTTGAACCTGAAAGTAAGTGTCTTGGGGGGGGGGGGCGACCGGGTCGACAGGGGTTGCCGACTTAGCTACAGCAAACAGGAATTTTTGAACACAGTCAAATTTTGGTAATTTTCTAAAGAGGAACAACTAAGAACGGTTCAATATTCAAGTACACGTCGAAAATTGTCCTGTTTTACTGTTGAAAATGCAACTTTCCCTCTATGAAATGGACATAATTTCAATAAAACACGATTTTCGCTCTTATAGTTTTCCGGATCGTTCTGAAAATAGTCTAGATGAACTCAGCTCGACGAGACGCTTCGAACAAACCTAACTTGTAAAAAAAATTTTTTTTTTTAATTTTTTTTTAATTTAAAAAAAATCCGGATTTTTTTTTTCTCCTAACCCTAGGGCGGCCTTCCCCAGGCCCCCCCCTAGAACAACTATGCTGGTCGTGGTCATTAAATTGGGGTTTTTGCATTGCACTTCTTGGCTTGTAAAATTAACTTAAAAATTGTACTGATTAAAAATACTTTTTTTAAAGTTTTAAATTTTGAGCCAAAAAATTGTGCCAAAAATGAGGTTTTCACTTTTCAGAGCTAGGGTTCAAAATTTTTTTAACTTAAAATTTTTTTACTCGGGATATTTTAATTTAATTTTTAAATTAATTAAAAAAAAACAAATTTTGGCTATCAAAATTGTACTTTTATCTAAAAATGCTTTTTACAAAAAATGACTTTATGATTTTTTGCTTAGAATTTCGTGTGAACTTTGTTTTTGGCATATTTTTTTGAAAATTTCTACTTTCAGGTCAAAGATCGACGAGCAAAGTTCAGATACCGATAGAATCTTCTGCAGTTGGTTTCATGAGCTCGTTTAATAGACTAAACAGCAGTAAAATACCTTGTTTCCTTGTTTTTACGCTTCATATGTGAAGAAAACTGCTTGTCAACTCTTGTGGCGATGGCACAACTCCATTGTGGCCGTCAAACACACATACACACACATTAAACAACAAGATTTCAGAATTTGGACCGACAAAGACTGAAAACCATGTTCTATCGCGTGAAGGATCAAGGGGTTCAAGCAAAGTTGTATTATTAGGACATCTTTTGAGAAATATAGAACATTCATATCGTAAGAAATAAAAATGACGTAAAACTGTTGGTGGAATTAGAAAACTAATAAGAACAAAACGAACTGCATCTTTTAAAGACGCACTTGCATGCAATTGCACGTAGCCACATGAATGTTCAGAGTGGTGAACAAAAAAAATAAAAAAAACGCAAAACAGAGCGCGTGGTGTGCCTGGGCGCATTATCACTAAAACTGTCATATAAGTTTTTGACTGGTGAAAAATTAAGAAAATTACAGCACAGAAATACCATAACGTCTGGTCGCTCGCTAGTTGCACGCATAAAGTCGGAGAGACGAAAAACAAAAAAATCATTTGCCACACGATAATAAAGACATCACAAAAACGGTAATCGAAAATAAATGAACGCCGCGCGAGATCGAGAGTAATATGGTTTTTTTCAACACAAACAAAAAGTGCGCACCTTCAGTTTAAAATTTTTAAATATTCTGTTGTGACTGCCGGGACAGAGAAATAAGACAAAATCTTTTTTAAAGGGATGATCTAGTACATGTAGTAGTTGTAATTCATTTTACTCCAAGATAATAGCAAGCTTTTGCATACCGTATTACCCCCAATAAACCCCCATGGGGGATTAATACGTCAGCGACTTTTAGGGGTGGGGGTTTATTGGTGGGGGGGGGGGATTATTGGGGGGGGGGGGGGTTATTTACAAAAAATTCTAGGGGTGGGGGTTTGTTGAAAAATGGCAAAAATACCTTGCATGGTAGGCAAGAAAGTCGCAGAAACTTCTACTTTTCACATAGATGTTCTTTTGTAACAGCCTTTTGTAATGAAATTAACATTAACTCATCCCTTTGGGGCCTTTGGTAGCACAATTTCACCAATGTCACTGCATTCAGCCACTGAATTCGCTAGGTATGTGTTTCAAACAGGTTTCCAATTAACCCCCATGGGGGATTATTTGTGGGGGGGGATTATTCGGAAACTGGTCAGGGGTGGGGGTTTATTGGTGGGGGGGGGGGAGTTTAATGGGGGTAATACGGTATAAACCACCTACCGTAATGTCTTGCGTCTAAAACCTCTCCCGTTTATAAGACCTCCCCAAAAAGTGGACCGAATGGCACACGGCGGGCCCGTCGCGGACACTCAGCCTACTTTGAGGAGTTGCCTACAAACGAAAATAATAATGCGCTGTTTGGAAATTTATTTGGAAACTGATATGGAAAAGAACTTTGTTTTCGAAAGCCAGACACGGTGTTTCCGATGCAACCAGGTTTTTTATTGACAAGACACACGATTCAATTGAACGAAATGTTTATGAGTCACTTTACTATTTACAGTCACTGCTGCTGTTGCTGCTGCTTTGTTGATGACAGATTTTTGTATGCTCAAAATTTCAGTCAATATGTAATGATCACTTCATTATTTCAAATCACCGCCGAATTGGCGAGTTCAACACAATCCGCACATATTCGGACACATCTCGATTGTGAAGCTGTCATCGCACGTGTCTGCGGGGTACCACTCTGTGCCGCAATCCGGATGTTCGTTGCTACAGTCTGAAATTAAAGCGGCATTCATGAAGCAGTATTTACTATTTAGTGACGTACAGTTGCTTGATGAATGCCCCTAACTTTTGTTCACTGTTGCAAAGGTTCTCCTCAAACACTTCTCTGAAAACCACTGAGCTAAATTGCAGTTGATACACGGTATTCAACTGAAATCAACGCCAAACTGTCTGTGCAACACGCGAACGCACCCCAGGGGTCACCATCACAGAGTCCATCGTTGCACGTCTGCCACGATTGGCATGCACTGCACGGAGGCCCCTGCGCGTAGATCGGCTCACCGTCGATGTTGCCTCTGAAAGCAGCAGCAGTGTTTTTTTCTATTGAATCAACCAATTTGCACGATGGCTCTCTGCATTTTTCGGCCTCTGGCCAACAATGGATTTTAAAATTATAGGTTTTTTCAACTAAACTATGTTTTTTAAAAATTTAAAAATTTAAAGATTTAAAAATCATTTTTAATTTTATTTTTGCCCATTTTTAATCAGTGTCTTTGTGTGTTCACAATCATTTGCAGAAGATGCTGAGTGTAACAATAGGAATGCTAGTTGTAACCGTTTGATTGTGTTTTCAAATCAATCTTCTACGTTTGAGTGTCGGTGGGAGGGGGGTTGACCTCTTGCCTGTACTCGGACGTTGACCAATCTCTTTTGTTTGTTGCTTTTCTCATTTTAGTTTATCGGTTACTTTTCAGGTGCGGTATCAAATGTAGGAAAATACAAAAAATGAACTTGCCCTTACCCTAGCAAGTAGCGGCAAACGAGCACTGCCTTTCCATCGCACTCCTTGTAGCCACAGCCGACGCGACGTCCTTTGGCGCTCATCATCTGATGATGAAATTTACAGTATTTTAATTGTAACTTGAACAGATTGGATTTGATATTGATGATACCTTTAATAGATTGGATCACTTTCAATGTTCTTTACCCTGTCACCCCCACACTTCCAAAGCAAATTCTTTTACAAGCGACACCGTGAATTTCAAGTTACATTTTGAGGACAATGCAAAACAGAAACGAATCCAGCAAAAATGTGAATCTGAATCGGAATCCATACGTTCATCTGCATCAATAAGTGCACGAACATGTGCAGCAATAGAATTTTTAAAGAAAAAGTTGCTGTATTACTTCATGAACCTGGACTCGCACTCAGCACATACAAAAGAGAGTTTCACGTTGTGCACTGAAATTTTAAGCGGCGTTCATGAAACAGTATTTAGTGACGCGTATAGCTGTGTTAAAACACATAGCAACGCGGTCAACAAATACTGCTTCATGAATGCACCTTTAGCCTAAGAGCTAAGAGTTAATAACATAACGCAAACCTAAAACGCCGCATTCACCGTCATTCAAACGTCTCACCTGAGTGTAGTGGCCAATGCCGTGACCGACCATCGACATCTGGAACATGCCCACGGTGCCGCCCAACGATCCGGGTGTTTCATCAATCTCATGATACCACATGCCAATCATACGATCAATCGGGTATTTGTGCGGTGGCGAGCCCCACGCAATATTTTCACCGTACTGAACTTGCTCTGCAATGGCATTTGAAAACGGTGGGTAAAAATGTTACGGCGCATTCATGTTGCAGTATTATGTTAGCTGCGCGGGCACTAAATACTGCAACATGAATGCGCCTTTACACTGACATTCAAAACGGTTGTTTGAAAATCCGAAGGACTTCTTTAAAAACTGTTGTTGAATGCGGTTGATAAATCTAAACGACACTCAAAGGCAGTATAACCAACGATATAATGACCATTCGTGACTTTTTACGAGTTTTTAAATCGAGTTAAGGATTACCGAATTAAGAATTACTAACCTTCATGACCATGCGGTCCAGGCATCGGACACGTTTCCACCCATGCGTTCGCCGACTTGGCAACGTCGTCGTCCCAGACCTGAAGACGATTTTCATCTGATAGACCAGTTATGATCAGCGTTTTTTTTAACGTTTCCTTCGTTTTAACCAGCCTAAATGGAAACCAAAAAAATCGTTCCACACTTGGAAAAGTTGAATAACACGTGAGCCCCAGAGAACAAATCATGGAAATTCCTGTTGTAGTTTTCTTAGAATTGGAGTCAGAAAGAATGAATATGGAGATAGAGATACAGTCGAGGTCAAAATTAAGCTAGCAGCTGATTGGTTGGTTGACATGATATGAGTGCTTTCTGCGCAGAACAGGCTCCACCTCCACAGCAAAACGTTCACATGATCCACCAAGCAACCAATCAGCTCATAGCCTATAAATTACAAGTTTGACTGATTGATGTGAAACAAGCTGATTTCAACCTACCAATTGCGTCATGTCGGCCGCAGATGGCTGTGGCTTGCCGTTCTTTTCCGACGTCTCACCCTTTGCAGTCTTGCGACGCCAGTTGTTGTGCTCACGAACGGCCACCTCCTGGTCACCCTTTTGCAGCACTTCACCACTGGCCAGCACGGCCAAGCCGAACAACACCAATAGCTTCATGTTCTCCGTTTTTTTGGTTCGGTTTTTCTTTCTCACGCACCTTGTATTTGTGGGAGAATGATTCGTCTACTACTGACTGTTTCGGAATTGTTTTGTTCCAGAATGGAAAACGCTCATGTGCGTGAGATTGAAGAGGCACCATGCAAGTGATTTGAAACACCTGACTGGATTAATGGATTAGTTTTGAGTTTTATGGGATTGTGCTGTTTTATTTGTGCAAGCGATTTGATGATGGGGATCAAAACATCTTTTATTCCTGTTTCAAAATGCACCAAAATCGTTTCGTTTTTATTGTTCCCGTCCGGGCCGGGCATGTGCAGGTGGTAAGGATTACTGAACAAGCGATTGAAAATTAAAGTTTGAGAGTCTGAGAGGCAAATTGTCTCATAAAACGATTCCGAGCGATCAAAATGTGTGGTGCAAGCGCAAAATAGTGGGGCGTGAAGCTTGCACTTTGGTTGTTTTCAGTTTCATAAAACGTGAAAAGAACGTTTCTTCACATCATTTCTGGTGTTTGCGTGCATGCGCAAACATGCATGCGGCGAAATGATTGTTCTAAGCATGGAGGATTTGTGGCTGTTATTTATTGGTTTTAAAACTGTTTTATCGCCGCGCCAATAAAAATTTGAACAACCAATAAACTGCGCTGTTTCAATTCTCTGTTGGTGGTACAGTTTTTGCTACAGCTGTTGGAACAGTTTTTTTCACCAATGATGAGTTATGAAATAGAAACGATGTTGAACCCAGTTTCTGATCTGATCATAGACAAACTGGTTTGCGCCAACGTCGCTTTGTTATGAAACATGAGAAAGCGAATTTGAGATGAATTTGCTTGAGTTGATGTCGCAAAATACATTCGCACATGAAAGTATATCATACATGCACCCGAACACGGGCACATTCTCATTCAGTCAGATCGAACGTTGTGTCGCGTTGTGTTGTTGTGTAAACAAAACGGTGGTGGTTTAAAAAAAGTGCGGTTTCTGTGCGAACAGGAAGAGTTTTTATTCGGCTTTTTCTCTGACTAGAAACGCATGAAGTATAAAATTGAAAAGTAAATTTCCAAAAAAATGTCCGACAACAGCAGTGGCCCAATCGTGGTGCGTCTGCTCGTCTACATGTCGCCGGTGTACGTCCATCGGTGCGCGGTCGACCGACTGCAGTTTCGATCCAAGCACAACTGTCGAAATCCGGGTTTGCTCGCCGAAACGCTGGACATCGCGTTTCGAAAGTCAACGTTTCAGATGGAACTGGTTCCGTTTAGTCGGTATGGTGGTGTGCTGTGAGTTTTCAAAAACAAAAAAACAATCTTGGTGAAAATGCTTGCTGTATGGTTGACTAACAAAGCATTTGAGAAATTGAATTTTCAGTTTACAAATATTCAGTGATAATGAATGCGTCGTCGAGTAATAAAATTGAGTTCACGTATTACAAAATAATAGTCAGGTTTTAGCAGCAACTTTTGCAGCAACGGTTTCTCAATGGGCGTATCCGTCTTGGGCACTCTTTGATATTCTCTACATTTTCGACACAGCTTCCACGTTGACTCGGCGATGGACCTCTTGGACAACAACACCGTGGACTGTATCGCCGACATTTTCATGCAAACGCCGGAGCGAGAGGCGAAATACGCGTTCGTCGGCAACTTGCCGATTCAGTTCATGTTTGTGCTGCAGAAAGTCACGGAGAAAACGATCAGCAGCGCCACGATGAAACTGGCGCGCGTGTTCAGCGCGCCGCTGTGGGCGTTGTTAGGTGCGTTTGTGTCAGTCTGTTTTTTGCTCCGCGAACTGCTACATTCCATCTGGAAAATATATGCAACATGACGTGATGACCAACCAATCAGCGCTGAGAACTGCTGATGATTAACCAATGAGCGCTGAGAATTGCTCATGACCAACTGAACAGCGCTCAGATTTGCTATGACCAACCAATCAGCTAGTTGCATATATTAGCGAGATTAGACTGTATGTAACGACTAGCATTTATAAAAGACGTTTTTTACGGGTGTAAAGTAGCAAATTCCAAACGAACCAGTCACCAAGCAAACAAAATTTACCGCTTTTTCTTCGCAGTCTTTGGTCTAACCGCGGTCGCTTGTCTGTCGTACGTATGTGGTCGATTGAAATTTCCCGCGAACAATGACGCCACCGCAACCTCTGAAAGCACCAACGATTCTGTCAATCACGATTCGTCCAAAAAAGATGCACCGAATTCATCGTTGACAGTCTGGAATCACATTCGACTGCTGCTACCGGCGGGCGACGTGCCGACGATGGAAGCGCCGATCACGGCTGCGAACGTTCTGCTGGTCGTGATCGGACTGACCATGCTCGTGTTCACTGGCTTGTATCAGGTTTGGCGCAGTTCTTTTGTGGTTTTATGTGGCGAACGCACCGCTTGAAAATGCTTGCTCATTGTCTCAGTGTGAAAGTGAAAGTCTTTGGCTTGCGTACTCACGGTTTCTCACCCTTCTCTGGTATTATGCCGAATATGCAAAATAAAACTGACTGACTGACTGACTTTGGATCCACCCTCCGACCTCCACTCGTCAGGTGGCCTCCGTTCATGGATAATTGACAGCCAGACCCTTGAGCGGACACTCGAAGGGTGTGCCTCGGACCTGACAATATGCAGAATAAAACTGACTAAACTGACTGACTTCGATTCAATCATTTAAGGGCCTCCTTCTCGGCTACATGCTGCATCTGCCCAGCAAGCCCCCATTCGTCTCGTTTGACCAGCTCCGAGCCTCCTGGGGGCGGGCGACATTCAGCTGATCGACGGTGATCCAAACTTCCTGTTTCCGATCAGCGTGCGATCGTCGAATGGAGAGCGGTTTTCGGAAGCCTCGAAAGCGGCCGTCGAGCACAATCCGATGGTTTATGAACGAGACATGGAGAAGATGCTGAACAAAATCGTGTTCCAGCGACAGTCGCCCTACGCTTGGTTCGTTACAGAGTGATCGTGGCAACCTGATAGATGAACGTGACGTGACGTTGATCGGCGCTTGACAACTTATAGCTAGACTACTAGCGCGGATTAAAAAATCCCGAAACCTCGGCACAGGCGAAATGAAGCCAGCTTCATTGCGTTCCAGTTCCCGAGTCGCAGGGAAGAATGCCCAGAACTATTGAAGTCAACTGCGTGAAACCATTTCCTATTCTTTGAGAGCCGGAGTTCACCCGTTTTTCACAAAAACAGTAGAAGAACTGCAAATTCCAACAAAGTCGGCTGTCCGGTGTAAACCTGTTAGACTCGTTGTCATGTGCATTTCGTGGGATCGAGCCCCTCCCGAGCAGTGTATGGTCACTAAATGACCGAAAGAGAAAAAACTCGATGAATACCCTACTCAACGACGTTCTGATGCTTTTCTGGGCTGCTGGAAAACCAAAAATCGCCAAAAAAACCACGGTTGGCTGGTATGGTTCGGTTGAGACGGCTCGCTGGTCGATCGCCGAGAATCTGCGCGCCGCGGACGTCGGCATTGATTGAACAGATCCAGATCGGCGAGATCGGGATGCCGTCGCTGTTTGGCGTCTCCGGCGGCAGGCGATGTCCCGTCGCGATTATCCGTTCAATGATGACCGACACCTGCTGATGACCAGCACCCTGGAGCACAGCTACGCGGCTACTGGCTTTTACTGGGCGGTTTCAGGCTGGTGATTGAATGTGAGCTGGACGAGGAGACGTTCTCCACAAGACGCTGACGCTCTTTGTGCCTGTCGGTGATTTCGTGCTGTTTCTGGGATTTCTGGCGATCGCCGATCGACCGCTGGTGATGGAGATCGTGCAGGAAGCGCAGGCTGTTCCGTGCAGTTATGATTTGGCGTCGGCATTCTATCTTTATGAAGCGAATGATTGTCCAGACCAGCATGTATTGTGGATTTATTCAAACGTGTCCGGATTAAAATGACGTCATTTGCTTCAAAAACGCCTGTTTATCAGAGCACAGGCACCAAAACGTCAGTTTGATGAGACTAATTTGACACCCACCAAACCACTTGTTTGGTGGAAGAAACCGGCTAAACGGAAAGTCTGGTTTACAGTGAACGGCAAGTGCATGTTTGGCGGCACATGACGTCATTTCTATGGGACACGTTTAAAAAATAGGTCATACCATCATGAGGCATGCAGCAGCAAAGCAGTTTCAGCTTTTCGTGAAAGTCCCCATCGTAAGAGAAGTCTCATATGACAGTCATGTTAGCTTAAAACTTGTTTATTATCACTTATCAGGTTTCCTGTGACTT